>JBBYHO010000021.1:3211860-3227483 GCA_038382025.1 Adansonia gregorii
TAACTATCAAAACCCACATTGACCAACTAACCTATCCCTAAATCCCAAATTAAGGGGCCGTCAACCCAGCATTCATTTTTTTTTAATTTTTAATTATTGTTCTGCTTGTATCTGAGTCGTTGGAGAAGTTTGGGTCGAAAGCGGATTTCAATCTTTGGAGTTTTGTTTCGGTCTTGGCGTGCAAAAAATGGCCAAAACTGACCATCCAAGCAGACCAATGACCAAGTCCTTCACCCATTTCGGAACTTTTAAACGTTTTTGGAGGTCTAAAAGTCATCGGCCTCAAAATTCATAGCCAACAGTACATTTTGTATCTTTTGGGTCATGATGTTTATCGATCAATGTCTTAGGGATTTGGTAAGAACATTCAAATAAAAATAAATTGTTACGTCCAGGTCAGTTCAAGTTGACAAATAGGTCAGGACTTTGGTTCATTTTTGATTATTTCAAAATCTCTTAAGTTCTTAACTATTGTTTAACTAAAAAAATATTTAAAAAATTATTCTAACCTTCAAATATTATAATTTAAATTTTTAATTCGATCCTTTAAAAAAAAATTTTACGTTATCTGTTACAATTTTAAATTTTAATTAAAAAAAATTCATAGGTAGAGTAGAATGGTCCAAAACAAGTTTGATGATCAAAAGAAGGCAGATGAAACTAACATTAGGCCGAAATTAAAAAAAAAAAACAAAATCAATTGATCAATGAAAAGAAAATAACCGAAAATTCATCGGCTCATATAATAATATCAGTTACTATGGGCTCAGTTTGCAACATCAGCATCCATACGTGGATGTTTAGTTCAGTGGGAGGTATTGACTCTTATGCCTCTTCCTATTGGAGTGAAGTGATAGATCCATAGAAATAATTGAACTTATCAATAAGCACCACTAATTTTAGTGGGGAGGCTTAAATCCAAGTATTCTTTATCTTGAAACCTTTGAACCACATTGTTTTATGCTTAGAAACTCCTATGAATTGACAGCATGATAAGTTCATTTCCTACTGTTAACTTCTCAGCTTAAATGACCAAAAGAGACTAGATTTAATGCTAGTTCACAAAATTTTTAATTATGCCATGGGAGCTGTCTATAATTTAGTAAGCTAGCCCATCAGATAATAAAATTTATATTTAAGGATATTAAAGCGATTTAAATGCTAGGTAATTTAGTAAGGTAAGGAGGACTCTCACTATATCCTAACCAAACTTCCAAGTAACAACATTCTTGTTCTAGGTGGCTAATTGCATTTATAATTAAGAAAATGGGTATTTTCATATAAGTCAAAAATCTCATATTACTTATTTTCTTCTTTTAAACTGTGTTCTATATATTTTATTAAACTCTAGATCTTATAAGTTAATTTTTAGGTTGGATTAGAGCTTAAACTTAGTATCAAAAGCCATAGTTTCCTTATCTATTTCGTTAGGTTAAATGTTCTGCATCTGTTTCGTCAGGTATCTGTTGATGAGGTGTTAAAAATCTCACATCATATTTTTCTTGTTTTAGATTGCAACTTATATATTTATTGCTTTCCCCTTACAAACTAACTTGCAAGGTTGGACTTGGATTTGAATAATGATGATGAGTCCTTTAAAGACATGCATGAGCCATTTAAATTTGGTGCTAGTTATGAAATTGGCAACAAGGAATTGATTCCATTATTATTACAATAAGACGTTGAAATGACCACTCAGCAAATCAAGATCTGCTTAGGCCCCGTGAGCTACATATATATGCCAACTTATCGATCACCATTCACCGGCAAGCATGCGAGAAGCAAATATTACCCCCCCCCCCAAAAAAAACGAACCACCCAATAAGTATTTAAACTTGGCTTTCCACGGAAGTTGCTATATTAAATGAAAGTTTTTGTAGCAAGACGCTTCTTTCCTCTTTTTCCACCTTCGAATGCAAAAATTCCAACCTAATCGTCAATTTCTTTGCAATGCGTGGGCTGCTACATCTGAATAGGCAACAGTGAATAAGACGACCCTCATGATATATATATATATATATATCCCAACTCACCTCCATTTTCTTGTTCGGTTATCTTTAAATATACTGTTTTTGTTTTCAACTGCAATAACATTATTATTTGGTAGAATAACCTTATTATTGATATATATTATCTGTGAAATTTAAAAAAGTAAATCATATTTGGTAAGTAACACATGTTTTAAGAGAGTATAGTTAAAAAACTTTTAAAAATTTAATCGAATAAAAATTTTATTAATTTCTTAATTAAGTTATAGAATTTAATAATATATATAACTTCTTAAAAGCAAAAAAAGAAAAAAAAATGGAGAGAGTAAATTGAAGGTAAGATCTAAGAAAAAAAAAGTACAGCATGTGAGCCCAATAGAAATCCACCTTGCGCAATTGCTCAGCCCAATGAAAGTTTCAACCTCAACTTCCCAGATTCCTATGTCCCAAAAATTCACAACAAAATTTCTGCTAGAACCACCGCTATTCATGAAACTCGCCAGCCCCATTTCGCGACATTTCTCCAGCTTCTCATCGCGTTCGAAACCAAAGCGACTAACCAAGAATCCGCTCTCCATCAACTCCGCTCAAGAGCTTCACGCTTATTTAATCAGGACCCAACGTCATGATGACCCATCTTCAATGTCTCCCGTGATCAGAGCTTACTCTCTTGCTTCCTGTCATTTGTACAATGCCTATCTTGTTTTCAATCAAATTAAACAACCCACATTGTTAAACTTTAATCACATGATCCGTGGTTTCTCCCAAAGTAACCAACCAATTGAAGCTATAGAAATGTACTACAAAATGTACTATTTCCAAGGTTTTTCTGGTCATATTACGACTTTTATATTTGTTTTCAAGGCATGTGCTCAAGTTTCAGATATTGAAAATGGTCAAAAGTTTCATGTTCATGCTTTGAAACTAGGGCTTGATTCCTCTTTATTCGTTGCGAATGCTTTGATTCATTTGTATTCTCGCTGTGGTCATTTGGATTTTGCAAAGAAAGTGTTTGATACAATGGGGGAAAGAGATCTAGTTTCTTGGAATTCAGTAATTTGTGGGTACAGTCAATGCAAAAAGTTCAAGGAATTATTGGGTTTGTTTAGGGAAATGCAAGAAGCTAATGTGAAAGCTGATGCTGTGACAATGGTGAAAGTTATTTTAGCTTGTTGTTATACAGATAATATGGATTTGGCAGATTCTATGGTTAAATATATCCAGCAAAATAGTATTCGTATTGATGTTTATTTGGGGAACACTTTGATAGATATGTATGGAAGACGTGGTTTAGTTAATTTAGCGCGGGAAGTTTTTGATAGGATGCTTGAAAGAAATTTAGTGTCTTGGAATGCATTGATCAAGGCGTATATAAAAGTAGGGCAATTTGTTGAAGCAAGGAATGTTTTTGACAACATGAAACAAAGGGATGTGATTTCTTGGACTTCCATGATTACAGGTTATTCTCAAGCTAACCGATTTAAAGATGCATTGAAGCTTTTCCAAGATATGATGGCTGCTAAGGTTGTACCTGATGAGATTACAGTGGCTACTGTGCTTTCTGCTTGTGCCAATTTGGGTGCTCTTGATGTTGGACAGGCAGTTCATGACTACATCAGCAGGCACGGTATACCAGCCGATGTTTATGTTGGAAACTCTTTGATTGATATGTATTGCAAGTGTGGTGTGGTTGAGAAGGCCTTGGAAGTATTCCATGATATGATAGAGAAAGATTCTGTTTCATGGACTTCAGTCATCTCAGGACTTGCAGTTAATGGTTTTGCTGATTCTGCGCTTGAATATTTCTCTCAGATGTTGAAAGAAGGTGTTTGGCCGACTTATGGGTGCTTTGTTGGGATTTTGCTTGCATGCACTCACGCTGGATTGGTGGATAAAGGATTGGAATATTTTGAAAGTATGGAAAAAGTCCATGGACTAACCCCTGATATGAAGCATTATGGCTGTGTTGTGGATCTTCTAAGTCGTTCTGGCTATCTAGAAAGGGCCTATCAGTTCATTAAAGAAATGCCTGTACAACCAGATGTTGTAGTGTGGAGGATATTATTGAGCGCATGTAAGCTTCATGGAAATGTGTTCTTAGCTGAGATTGTCACGAACAAGCTTCTCGAACTGGATCCTTCTAACAGTGGAAATTATGTTCTCTTGTCAAATACTTATGCAAGCTCGGACAGATGGGATGCTGCTACAAAAATGAGAGAGTTGATGGAGGGGAATAACGTGCAGAAGCCCTCTGGTTGGAGCTCCATTGAAGTAAATAGATGACATGGCATCGAGTATTTCCAGAGAGCTGCTTTACTTGAAGGATCCAAGTAGTGATGGACTTCATTTCATCAGTGCATGGCCGCTGTAGTGCAATCGGATTTGTACAGGCAGCAGTGCTGAAAAGGCTTTAATGGAACCTGCTGTAACCTAAGCAGAATGCCGGTGTATCGCGATTTTGATTCAAATGTTAGCTGTGATTGGTAGGAATCTGATCTTTTTGAGCATTGTCACTAGTTAAACGTCCACATGCTATCCTTCTTTATTATACTGCGAAATTAATGCCAAAAGAAAGATCGCATTCTTCCTTGAGAATATTTAACAAAACCAATTCTAGTTGCTACTAAACTGAATAATTAAAAAAAAAAAATTTCATGGCACTGGCTCAACATAAGAATTGAAAAATTTGACATCTTTTACACTTAGATTATATGCAGAAAATTCCCATCCTCTTTTGACTGAGAGGATGGATTTCAGATAAAGCATGACTTTAATGGTATTTGCCACTTCGAAAAACATCTTCTATAACTTTCGAAAGAATCCGAACGTGCCAGTTATGAGGGGCTTCAGATCAACCTTTCCCGGTCCTCGAGAATTCAATGCAGAGCGGCCGGATAAATGCCAATTGCATCTACTCCCTGTCAACCAGCAAACTCATTAACATTTCTCCGCTATACTATGAAAAGGCATAAAAGAAAACAAAGAGAATCCAAAATTTTGCTTGATTCATGTGTATTCTGATACTAGAGTGTTAAAGCTGCAGTACCTCATAGTGTTGGTCTTATCAACTTATATATCTTTCATTTTCCAAGACAGGTGGATGCTTGGCAAGCGATCAGTCTGCGCCGAGATTCTTTGCAATAGATAGACGGCAATCATCATCAATATCAACAATGGCATTTCTGGGGCTCCCAAATGCAGAAATGCACTCGCAGCCAATAAGGTAACAAGGCCGATGGGACCTGCTCCTATGATCGATACATTTGTTTCTGGAACCACTTCTGCCCGACGGTAAGCACGGATTCCAACACTGAGGGGTTATCACACTGCTCCTTCACGGCTCACATTTTGAGGTAGTTTAAAACAAAGATTCGCAGGATGTATCACCTGATAGCATAGAATGATAGAACAATAAGCGTGCACGTTTCCATTTGTCAAGCAAACGTTATATGTCATAATAAGCGGGCTAAATGCCGATCATCTTATTGGCAAGAGAACCATTAGTTGGAGGGGATCGAAAAAAACTTCATTTCTGGACAAAGATTGTGGCCACCATCTCTGGCAGTTATTGCCAGGCTCCAATGCCACGCGATCTCCCACTGCCAGGGACTTCGCGCCCTACTTCGATGATCCCAGCACGCTCATCTCCAATGACCATTGAATTTTCACGATAAAATTTTGTAACCTCATTGTCTAGTAACAAGCATAGCAGTTAGATCAGGGTCTTAGACTATGGCACAGAGCGATGGTATATATACGAAACAAGATATGGCACAGAGCAATTCACATTGCAAGTCATGAACGTCACTTCCACATATGCCAAGAGCTTTTATACGCACTTTTGGCTTCATGCGGGCGTAAGAAGACAGATAATTTATCCACAACATAAATGCTTATTAATTGTCTATCCATTCGATTCCTGATCTTACGGTACTGTAATCCATTTCAATCATGGTTGATAAAAACTCAAATTGGATGAATGAAGCGTTACTCAAAAAAGAATGATGAATGCAGGTAAGTGACACGATGAAAAAAATTTTCAAGTCCGGAAATTTCAATTAAAGTTTGGCATAATTACAAATTACTTAATCCTGACTCAAAAACTTAGATAGTAAAACTATCCACTAAAATGGGTTAAAGCAACCATGAGGCTCAACTTTCAAGTTCAAAAGTAGTTTCTGAGTTGGGTCATTCGCCTTCATGTCCTTTCCACACATTCATTAATGGTTTTCTATTATCATGCGCTGGTGGCATTGCCCAACGTCCATGAACAAGCAATCTGCATGTGTTCGTTTGCATTTTGCAGATAAAAACGAAGGTAAAAGTAAGAAGATGTTATCGAGAGGAGACAGATGGACGGCTGAATTTGAGGGTCTTAATTCCACGCAGCCAAGCCTATATTCTGCTCCCTATCGTCTTCTCCGGCCTTAACTTCACCATCCTGTGCCGTCTCTGCCCCCTTCTGATTCAGATAGCATTAGTCGCACTATCTTATCCTCCGCAAATAAGCTGAGTTGACATTTTTTATCCTCCTTGAAGCAGCCGTCCATATCCTTTCTCAACACGGAATCTTACCTGACAAACACCCTTTATTAAGAGTTGTTTCTCTCTCTCTCTCTCTCTCTCTCTCTCTCTCTCTCTCTCCCTCCTAACTGTCCCTTGTTAATAATGTCTTTCCTCTAAACTCTAACCTAATGAGTTAAGAGTCCTTTTGTTTGTATGATAATTAGTATATTGGTAATAGTAATATACTAACGAAAGGATAAAGATATGATGGCAGCATGTTTTGGATTTTCTACTGAAAAACTGCCAACAATGAAGGGACCCGCTGAAGGCAATTATTTCGTACATTATCTGTAATATTGTTTATTTTATCCACCACACGTCTCTCTTAGCACCAGACGCTCTTCCGCCCCCTGAGTCTTGTTCGCGAAAATTTCTAAGAGTGAAATTAGCGAATATTTTTAAGCATATAATAATTTATTCCTTTCTAGACGAAGTCCAGTTTCTCTGGGTACTACTCCATACAAGGAAAGCAAGGAAATGGGTAAAGGAGGGAAATCTCATGAAGAAGCCACAAATGGAGAAGAAGAAAACATGGCTGCTTGGCTTGTGGGTCTCAACACCCTCAAGATTCAACCTTTCAAGCTCCCTCCTCTTGGTATATGATCTATATTTATCATCTGTGTCTATTTACCTTTTGTTGTCATTCTGGGTTCTTTTTGTTGATTTCATTTTTTTTTTCTTTTAAGATTTTATGAAGTATGACTAATGTGTTAGATAACCCTTTTGCTGATTTTCTTATTGATTAATTGCTTATCTTTGTGTTCTGGTAAATATTTTGTTTAAGGACCCCATGATGTCAGAGTTAGGATGAAGGCTGTTGGCATCTGTGGAAGTGATGTTCACTACCTAAAGGTACATAATCAGATATTATTCTTACTAAGACGTACCAGATTTTTTTATAGTTTGGAAAAGCTTCGGCTTTGATGCTGAGATTGTAAAAAAAAAAAGAATCAAAGATTTTTGGTCTTATTACGAGTGTTTGACTTGAGTAAATTTGCTTCCTTTTATAAACAATCGTATGAAACACTAATTAGGACAACTGCTTTCCTATCCCTTGCCTTCATTTCTTTGCCAATCAAATGGATAATGATAAAAATAAATTAGGAGAATGACACAAATGAATTCTGCATCCTCTTTCTTATATTTGCCATTAGTTTTATTTGTAATTTTTTTATTATTATTTGTAGACATTGAGATGTGCGGATTTTGTGGTGAAAGAACCAATGGTGATCGGGCACGAGTGTGCTGGAATCATAGAGGAGGTTGGGAGTGAAGTCAAGAAATTGGTGCCTGGAGACCGTGTCGCTTTGGAACCAGGGATCAGTTGCTGGCGATGTGATCTTTGCAAGGAAGGTCGATATAATCTATGCCCTGAAATGAAGTTTTTTGCCACTCCACCGGTTCACGGTTCTCTTGCCCATCAGGTTAACCTATAGGCTGCATTTCAGCGGCTTCTAGTTTATTGATTGGTGCTTCATTTTGCTGCTAAAATTTTAAAATTTTTATACGTAACCACATACCAACTACATTATGCGTCTTAAATAACCATCACTCCGTCAGTGTGAAGCTAAGAGTTTTGAATATCCATTAGAGTGACTTAACGTCTTATTAGGGGACCTTGATCCAAAAAGTCTCAAGTTTTGTTTTGGAGATTTGTTGACTGCTAATTTACGAATTTCAGATTCAAAAGGCTTCAAGCATACAATTGTAAATGTAAATTGGGATGCTTCTGTCTAAATTTCTTACAGTTGACAACTCATTTAGTTGTTTCTATTGTGATCTCTGTTGAATATAATGTTTGTTGTAGTTCAAGATGTCATTTTGTTGCATCTAAAGTCATGCTTGTTCTGAGACCTCACAACCCTAACAAGCTAAGACTATCCTACCATGTAGAGTATGAGAACTATATTCTCAAAAAAAAAAAAGGCGACATTAAGATATCTAACTATGTGATTATCTTCAAAGCTAGCATAAACATGGCAGATTTGTCCTACAGTCAAGTTCGTTTTAAAGGTTTGGGTAATGTTCATGTCTGACATCATGCTAGGGTGCTACGATGGGAATGTAATGGCTTTCTCATTCAAAATGCACCGGCTGCATATTGTTTGCATGTTAGTCATTTTTTTTTTTTCCATTTGCTTTAAAGAGATTGGAAATGAATTTGATGGCATCAAATCTTTTGGACTGCCAAGGTAATGTATGAGTTGATTTTCCATGTAGGTTGTTCATCCTGCGGATCTGTGTTTCAAATTGCCAGAAAATGTGAGCTTGGAAGAAGGGGCCATGTGCGAGCCCTTGAGTGTAGGGGTTCATGCTTGTCGCCGAGCTAATATTGGTCCAGAAACAAATGTGTTGGTTATGGGGGCAGGACCTATAGGGCTTGTTACAATGCTGGCAGCTCGTGCGTTTGGGGCACCTAGAATTGTCATTGTAGATGTAGATGATCATCGATTATCTGTTGCTAAGAATCTTGGTGCTGATGGGGTTGTTAAAGTTTCAACTAATATACAGGTTCATAACTTCCTTGCAGTCCCTTTTTCTTTCCCCTAGCAAAATATGCCCTGAAATTCTTTTCAATTCAATTCCTGTCAAATCATCATTATTTCAACCGTCATGTTTTCATTCAAATTTATGTTAAAGTTTGTCAAATATGTAACTTGATGAGAATCTTTTGCTTCATTGTCTGACTTTTAGATACTTTTCATTTTCTAATTTCGTTATATTACAGGACATACCTGAAGAAGTTGAAAGAATTCGTAAATCAGTGGGAGCAGAAGTAGATGTGAGCTTTGATTGTGCAGGCTTTAACAAAACGATGTCAACTGCTCTGAGTGCCACTCGTGCTGGTGGCAAGGTTTGCCTTGTGGGAATGGGTCATACCGAGATGACTGTCCCACTCACTCCAGCCGCTGCAAGGTATTTATTTTAATGATTTACTGAAAACTTTCATTAAGCATTATGTATGATTTAGTTGTTGATTGATTTTCGGGAATGAGATGGTAAATTCTTGGAAGCAAACACATAGAAATGAAAATTGCATCAAAAGTGTTGCATTGATTTGTGGAGAATTAAGGTGGAGATTAAACATGTGATTTCAGGAGTCTTTTGCTATCTGCTGCTTGAACACCACTCATCGGGATAATGGTTTAAATGCAGGGAGGTCGATGTTATTGGAATCTTCCGGTATAAGAACACATGGCCTTTGTGCCTTGAGTTTCTAAGAAGTGGTAAGATTGATGTGAAGCCTCTCATAACCCACAGGTTTGGGTTTTCTCAGAAAGAGGTGGAAGAAGCTTTTGAAACCAGTGCTCATGGGGGCAATGCCATTAAGGTCATGTTTAATCTGTGACTTCAACAAAGATAAAAATGATTCTTGTAGATAGGTTAAGGGAAGGAACAGATATGTATTCTAATAAGGTATTGTGACATATGGAAAGTGGAAACTATCTGTACAATAGACCTTCTTTAAGTCCTTTGGTTTGGAGGTGATATATGTAATAAATTTGATGCTTTTGCAAATGTTTTATATGAGATATGTCTGTCTAAGATACTTTCCGTGAATAATAGATGATTAATGATTATAGTTCTTATGCTTTGTTTTTGTTTACAGATATATTTTTTTCATTGTTCTTTTTTTTAATAAGATTCATTATTCATTTTTAACTTTCAAAAGTACAATTCAAGAGATGCATCTTCTAATATAAAAACGGAAGATATCCAGCTTTAAAGACAAAAAAACAAAGATCTGCTTCTGGCACTTGTTTACTGCTAAAAATCTCAACGCCAAAATCATCAGCAAGCCACATAATTCATTCCCCAAAACAGAGGACCTGTGTTTTAGTTTTTTTTTTTTTTTTTTTAGTTAGTTTCATGGTCATATCGTATAATATTATTGTATCGAAAGAAGCAAGTCTAACTCCATCGAAGACATCATCCTCTAAAATTTCAATCCAATTTGCCAGATGACAACTAATTATTCCAAACGCACATTGAATCGTCAGACTGCTACAATTTACGAGTTACCAAATGTTCTTTATATGACTTACGGCACTGGCACATACTGATGACAGGCTTTGGTGCCTACTAAACATTCCATCAGGAACTTCTAAAATTGTTTTCTCTTAATTCGGGTAATTTCTCCCGCAAACATAAAACTACGCCCAAAAAGAAATAAAATAATTAACACCAAAAATACAAAATGATGAATATGTTATCAAATGGTGGAAAGCATCAGGGTACTGCCCACTTCCACACTCTAAAACCAGTTCCATCGCCGGTGAAAAACAAGCCACCAGGGCCTACCTCAATGGCACGAATCTCCTGTTTAGCAAAAATTTTGCCCCTCTCGGAGAACCTTCCATTATAAGGGTAGAAAAACAATATCCCGATAAGCAGCATGACAATAACCCAAAAAGGTAAAACAACAAACAGATGTGCACTAAGATAAAAAGCAAGTCTCCATTGACTTACGAGGGCAGATCGTAGAGCCGGACAGAATGATCATTGCATGCACACAGCAAGACAGGCTTTGACTCTGAATCATGCATTCCATGAAGAATAAGCAAGCCCTAAAAAAGGCACCAACAGTTCAAAAACATTCACAAGATCCTAGGAAATAACATAAAAATGCTGAAAGCATTGAAACGATTTACCACATGAAAATCTTCCTGACATTCTTTTTCGGGAATAAACCACCAAATAAACAAGACAAAAGTTCAAATTTTTCATAGAGCACTACACTGAACAAATCTAAACTTTGACGACGATGTATATCTAGAATACATGCATGGATATCCAAGATCAAGCTATCTTAGAAACATTAAATTTCATCCTGCGTGTAATCATCTCACAATCTACAACCAACTTGTCTAAGTCGAAGTCAAAGTTCCAAATTCAGCTCGTCTAAGATTGAAAGCAAACTTCCTACACACCCCGGCTTTTACTACCAACCATAATCAATAAATATTTATATGGCAGTTTTTCTGGTGAAACAAAACTCCAGAAAGATTTTGGGTTACTGGCTGCTTAAGATGCGCTCGATCATATATGAAACTTGAAACTATTCACTTGATTATGCATATTATTCAACTGTTTGCTAATTTCATCAAAACATGGAGATTATCCCTACCCTGTAAGGCAGACTCAGTTCCACGAATCCTCAACATAGCTCTTGAGTCCTCAGCCTTAAAGCTCACAACAGTTGAATCACTTGTTGTCTAAAACCCATGGGTGTCAAGAAAGAGGTCCTCACCAGTATTAATTCACACTCAGAGAAATTTAAGGGGAAAAAAAATAAGAATTACCATCTTCTCTCTTTTTTCTATTTCCCCTATACCTCCAAATTGCTGTTTTCAGCATAGAAGAGAAATTTATACCAAAGAGCATAGGTAGAACCATCAAGACTCGAAACAGATTCTCACTACATTAACTAAAAATCAGAAAGCATTAGCTAGAAGAGCGAGTTGATACAATCTAAAAGCCTGACAAAATCAACTATCCTCTTCTCCACCCCAGCCATTCTCCCAAAAATTTTGCCCCAAAATGTAATTTCAAAAACTCAAATGCGGAGTATAAAAATCTCTGTCCTAACATATCAAACAAAACTAAGTAGCATTTTCCTCCCTCAATCATCATCTTCACTTTCAATAACCACCCACTACAGTTAAACACCCTATTCTTCTGTCACCGCCACATCTAATAACTAACATAAACTACAAGCAAAGACCATTGATGATCTCATCTCCTCTACATTCAGATTTTACTTCTCCCATTCTGTCCTTAAATCCCTTTCCTTTTACAGCTAAATGCATCAAATCAAAATGGAGCATGCGTCATGTATTAATGAAACAACATACATGTTCTTCGTTGTGAGTGTATGTTACTTCCAAGTTTCCACTCTCAGTACCTACCCACACCTGCACCCAAAAAAATATATCCAAACAACTTCACCTTTAAGAGAAGGAAAAATAACAAAATAAGAAAGATAAACCATCAAATAGCACTAACCTTTATTGTTTGGTCCAATGAGCAAGATAGGAGAAAATGTTCCCAGCAAAGCAAGGACATCACAACATTAGTGTGCTCTGTCAGAGTCTGTAGACACTGCAAAGTTTCTAGGCTCCAGACCTGAAAGAAAACAAGTAATGTGTTAGAAAAAATGATAATTTTCCATGATAGAAAAAAGAAAATAAAGCAATAACAGCAAAGCATACTATTAATGGTGGTTTGAAACTACAACATTTCTCAATCAGCAATATCAAATACTTGCATGTCCAAAACTACCTTACCTTTATAGAATGGTCCATGGAACCAGAGTATAGTCTATTTGCTCCAACAACTAAGGATACAACTGCAGAGGTATGACCCTTAAGTGATGCCGCTGGTTCAAAGCTGTTGGTGACGGCATTAAATTTCCATGCCAAAATAGTACCATCCTGCAATAAAAAGATTTTGTTTCCTAAGGATCAGGACTCTAGTGCTAGAGAAATAGAGAGATAGTAGTAAATGAAA
Source organism: Adansonia gregorii (assembly GCA_038382025.1). Lineage (NCBI taxonomy): Eukaryota > Viridiplantae > Streptophyta > Magnoliopsida > Malvales > Malvaceae > Adansonia > Adansonia gregorii. Next base: position 3,224,925 of record JBBYHO010000021.1, read on the forward strand.
TGGCGTAAGCATGACACAGCATCAAACTCGTTCAGCACAAACTCCATTTTGATTCCTCAAAAATCTAGGGCTCTTTTAGAAAAAGCTCTTTTCATCTATTAAAGCCCTTTCAAGGTAAGTGGCAATTTTATGAGAAGATGAATGTCAGACTACCAAAAGGAAAATTGCCTCAATTTCCTCAATTTCATGAGTTAGTTTGGCAAAATTAAATGGCAGAACCCAAAACAGAAAAACAGGATGATGAACGGTGACTGAACATATACAGAACATAGAATTTCAAACAAAAGAAAATAGAACAATACACTAATATTTAGAACATTACCTGTGTACCAGCGAAGAGCAAATCATTACCCACAACCAGAGTATAAACTTGCCCAACAGGTCCACCAAGACTGAGCTCTTGATTAGTTTGGGTGTTCCATGCCTGCAAAATGATTGTTGTTGAGCCAGCAAAGGGGAAAATCAGTGTTCTTGTAATTTCAAATGAGATAACAACATAATAAAGAGGAAAAAATTGGTAGACAATTTGCCTCAAATCTTACCTTGACAACATTAGGTATGCCAACAAACAGCCAAGGACCTTCACTGATCATGCAACCTACTTCACCACCAAGATTAATCACAGCCATACACTACATAAAAGGCCACAGGGAACATCAGACAAAAATATGTTAAATAAAAGGATTTATGTAAATAACAAGTGCCAATAAATGGTAGCACATTAAGACTACTGGAAGAAATTTCCATCTATAAGTGACTCTCGTTTTACCTTCACACATAACAAAATAGTAGGCACTCTGCATGATCCCTTGGGTATTCAGCAATTTAGTTATTCCATAGAAACATAAATAGAAGTCTTTAACTTATCTTATTTTTCGCACGGATACTTTTACCAAGCAATTGCCTCTTTGCATCTTTTCTTTAACAATTTGATCACAGAGGAAATGATAACATTAAATTTTCAAAACGGTTTTATGGAGATTCCTCTCTTGAAATTGATTAAAGTCCCATGCTTACTCAAGTTTGGAGACATATATACGTACATTTCTTAACTTTTCTTTCCAAGATGCTAAAAACTAAATCAAAACTCCAAAAAGAAAAAGGGAGAAGGAAACAAAGTTAATCACAACCTGACCAGAGTTGGTATCCCAAGCCCTCACAGTCTCATCTTTACTCCCTGTATAGAGCTTATCCATACCTGCTGGGAATGCAATTCCGGTAACAACCTGTCCAGAAAACAAACCCATTGTCATTGTCAATATCAGCCACATACTCCCAAGAATTACATTAAGTGCCTAACTGCAAGATATGAGACTCGAAAACCACATGAAAAAGCGTTGAGTTTTTCTTGCAGAATTTATACAAACTTAGGCTCTCCCACCCTAACCGTTAGCTTGAAGGTGTGACTCTCCAAAAGTTTATGTCAATTGGTAGGAGAGGAACGAATCACCATATATTTTTGTAGCAATAATGAGGCGTAGGTAGTGCTGACATTGAAGTGTTCTCGGGACAAGATTAAGCTAGCCCGAAACCAGCCTGCAAGCACCCTGAACATGGTGGATCCTTACGTCCAAATTGCAAGGTATGATGCTTGATTCCACAAGGAAAATATGGTATTTTCTTGAGAGATTTAGATACTCCCAGCCTAATAGGTAGCTTTTGAAGTGTGTGTCTTCAAAAGTTCGCATAAATTAAAACCACAAAGGAACCAAAAAAAAAAAGGCAAAGTCACTTACTTTCTGATGTCCATCAAGGTGACTCAACGAGGTAAAGCCTTCCCCTAAACTCCAAGAATGTAAAAACCTACACTTATCTCCGTAATTACAGTTCCCTTGCACCCAATAATTACATACTTTCTCCGTTTTTGTAACTACCTTATTAGCCCCCATTCTCCCCCAACTATTATTATGATTATTATAAAAGTTCGGGCCTCGTCGTGGTGCTGAACTCGAAAATCCGGAATCATCGGCGAAACGTTTGGGTGCACCCGATCCGTTAGAGGTGGCAGCGGTGGGATGAGGCAGTTCACGGTGCAAGAAAGGGCATGGAAAACGGTTGCACTTACCGGCCCGCCAATGATAACAAACTTTCTGGTTCTTCGAGGAGTCGGTTGTTGCGGCTGATGGACCTCCGAGTCGGTTGAAGACCCGCCTGTTGCCGCCGCCGTCTAAATCCATAATCGCTTTTCTTTTTGTGTCAGTAACCACGGATTGGATTGAAAAAGCTTCGGATTCTGTGCTTGGGAACAGGAATACCAACAGGAAATCTGGGTGAGAAAGAATCCGATCATGAAAGAGATCGCTGAAACCCTAATTCGAACGAAGTCTGTCGTCGTTTTCTTTTCTTTGATGATGCACCAATTCAGAAGAGGGAAAAAAAAAAGAAAGAGAATGGTTGTTGGGAAGTAACAGGAGTGCTGCGGGGTCGCCTCCGCCGCCGTGGGAAAGGAGGAGAAAGGCTGCAGACAAGGAGGAGGCAGGAAACGAGAGAGGATCGCGTTAGCTTTGCATTACATATAGACAGAGTTAAAGATTATAATCTAATTATGTTTTAGAACAT
>JBBYHO010000021.1:3235866-3249176 GCA_038382025.1 Adansonia gregorii
GCATATCATGTGAAACAAGAACTCATTGGAAATAATTTATAAATTAATTAATTATATACATAGATACAAAGGAATCTTGATTAATTAATTAGAGTCTTTATCCAAAAAAAATAAAAATTGAATCCTCTGATTAAGTTAATGCTTTCACTAGCATCCGAAACTTCTTTTATGTGCTAGCACTAATATCAATGCATTATACGGGATTTTACTCATTTAATTTTTTAATTTATTAAATAATGTACTTTTTACTTCATGCAATTAATGTAAAGTAGTCATTATTCAAATCGTTGAATATATAAATTATTTTGATAATTCAAATACTATAATAATATAAGCCTCTAAATCATAATTAAAGCACTTTTACAGTATTAAAAAGAATGTGTGTAAATCAATAATTTTCGCTCCTCAATTAATTTTCAATTTTTTTCTTTTATTTTTCTCAATAGTCAATTCAACATATTTTTTTAATCTTGTCTGCCGAGATCTTCATATAAACAACGTGGGCATTTTTCTGCAAGAAAAAACAATTATTAACCAATTTCATTAAAAAAACGCTTTTAAAAGAAAATTCAAATTAACATTATGTTTAGTTTATTGGAATGAAATAGAGATATAATGAAATAATTATTCTGTAAAAATAAAATAGAATAAGAATGAAATGGAATAGCTATATAGAATAATTTGGTTTAGTGAAATCGAATGATATGAGATTTGAAAAGGAGATTCGAATGTCCTAAAAAAATTTTTTATTTCGTCTAAAGTTAAAATACTATTCAATGAAGGGTATGGAATAACTATTTAGTGATTTCGTGAAAAAAAAGGTCATAATAGATTATTTCGCAAAATAATCATTTTGCAAACTAAATAACTATATTATTATAGCGTGCTAAAATAATATTGTAATATAATTCTTATTACAACGAACAAAATACATTGTAAGGGTTCGAAGCAATGGGATTAGGAAATTGTATACCAATCAAGATTACAAAACAATTCTTTTAAGATGATGATTCTAATATCTTAGTGAGTAATTTGAATTGCAAAAAATACGATAATATCATATATTCATATAATTTAATATTTAGCTTTATAAAAATATTTAAATTTAAAAAGATAATATAAAAACAATTTGCAATAGGTTAAAAGATAAATTAAAAATCCAACTTCTTAAAAAATCCAAATATAATTTAATTTATCAAATAAATTTATTAGTTTGAAACATTTTTTATAAATTTTTAAATCTATCGAATTTGCAATGTACCAAAATCTATCTGGATCAAAATAAATCTAATAAAAAATAAGAAGCAAAAAATTGTATGGAACAACTTAATAAAGAGGCAAAAAAAACTTACTTGTAGAAAAAAATCTTTTTAAAGCTATTAAATTTGCAATATTCTGAAATTTGCTGAGAAAAATATAAAAGAAATGAAATGTTATAATTGTGAATGAAAAACGAAACCATTCTAAGAAAAACAAAAAACGAAACCGTATTCAAAAAACAAAAAACCAATAGTTAACAAAATATTATTCAATATTTGTTGTTTTATAAAAATATAGCCAAAAATTTTAATTCGTACATAATTACACCATTAATTAAGTGATAATTACTCATACTCTTTGCTTAGCCAATTAGTTTAATTCTAATTAGAGTGAAAATGTAATTCAACATGGATGTGGGGAGTTTTTATTGATCATAAGATAAAATATGTTTTTTTATTTGGAATTGATTACATATTAAACATAATACATATTAACCGATAATTAAATTTAAGCAAATGAAATTCTCATTATTTTTCTTTTCACCAAATATTTGGATAAAAATTAAAAAAAAATAATTTCAATCTTATAATATATAACATAATGGTAAAATATTATTGTAGTTGCCGTTAATTAATATTATAAATAATAATGTGTATAATCTTTTGTTAGTTCAAAAAATTTTTCACATTTATACTTTTATTAAATATTAAATACTAATGACTAAAGAAGATGAGATGATTAATAATAATTTAGAATGATACGATAATATAACACGTGAACAATGTGTGATATATAAGATAATAATATGATCTTATTAATTAATTAGATTTTCATCAAAGAAAATAAATTTTTAGCAATCTAATTAAACCCGGATTAAATTGTCATTTTTTAATTTAACTATGCTAATATGAGTTCTTTGGGAAAATGATATTTCAATTTGATTTGATTTGATTTTATACAGCAAATTTAATTTTGGAGTAGGCTTTCTTCTTAACTTGTGTTGGGTTTACTTTTTTAATTGGATTATTGAGCTTAGTTTTGTTTTACTCTTGAGCTATTAGGTTAATTTTAAATTATTGACTTTGCGATATAAAATAAGTTTCAACCAGCTTGTTCATTTGCAACCCAAGCACTCACTTGCAATAAACTACTTCCCTACCCATAACAACCCATAGCTAGAGTTTAGTAGAATTTTTTTATATAAGCTTTTGTTATAATTGAATATTTTTAATTAGTTGTCTAATTAAAATTAATATTTATTAGCATAAAAAAGATATAAATTAATTTTATATATGAAATCAATTCGGTAAATAATTTATTATAAAAACGATATTATAAATTAAGGTATTTAAATAATTAATTTGATAAATTTGAATTTCAACATGTAGATGCATTATCATTTATATTATATAAAAAAATATAATCACAAATATTAGTAATTAATTCAAAATAGGTATTTGAAGAATAAATAAGAGTATAAGACTAAAATTTAAGAACTAGTACGATAATAAAAAATATTACCAATAATTAATTATTACTCAATTATTTATTATAATGATTTAAAACTAAATTGTTGAAAAATAAAATTGATAATTAAAACTTTTAATTTATAAAAAACTATCTAATTATAATTTTCTCATTCTTATTTTATTATTAAATTTGGGTTTAAGTTTGAGTGGATCTTAAGTTTAAATTTTTTGAATTTAAGTTTCATCGAGCTTTTGCTTTCTTAAATCGAATTTGAAAGGGTTCGAATTTTTTTGAACGTATTTTCGTGTTCGGGCTTATTTTGTCTCCTTTAAATTTCAGTGACTTAATCAGTACAAATTAAAATTTAACTACGCAAAGGAGATTTTGGCCAAAATTCAATGTTCTAGAAATGATAATATGGAATAGTTACGGGGCCATTTCCACAAATATCTCAAACCTTAGGGGCTCGAGGATGCACGAGTCATTTTCCCTTATTTATTGACGTACCGGCAACACGTTTTGGCTCGGTTCGCGAAAATATCGCAGGGCTCTTTCGTTAGGGTTTCCAACTTTCCTTGATTAATTTTAAGAAATCGCAGCTTCCGAAGGTACATCCGTACTCTAATCATCATTTTTTTGCTTTATTTTTTATTTAATCTTAGTTTCTTGAGTTCCTCGATTGGTTTTCCATGAAAATATGTGAAAAGAAAGGATAATTAGGGGTTCTATAATCCTTTAACTTAATTGCTCTGTTTCATCTCTTATTTCAATCTTTCGGTTAGCCTAATTAGCATCTAAGAGGAAGTTTTAGTACAGATCTGGCGATTTTTGTATTCTGTATGGTATATCTGATTGTTGTTTTGCTTCATTTTTCGTGTTGTAGGTCGTGTAGCTCTGATTTTATTTTTAGCTTTTTCTTTCTTTCTTTTTTTTTCTTTGGAAAAACCTGGAAGATATTTTCCGTTAAGCGCATGTAATTGTAAAATGAAAAGCTGTAATCTACACTCTATTGCAGTTCTTTAGGAACTGGAATTGTATCAATTGGTTAATTTGGCAGTTTTTACTATTTTTCTCTAAAAGGACGCATTTTTATTTATTGTGCCATCAACTGAAAATAAAAAAATGAAAGATTTGTAACTCATTATGTAGAGAAAATCTCTTCTTTCGGAGTGTGTTTCTCAAAATGACCTTTGTCTATATTTCAAATAGTAAGGAAGATTCCCTTGCCTCATCGGTTTGCTGGTGTTGTGCCTAATAACTCTCTTTGTTGTTAACTACAAAACTTTGGAATATATTTGATATAGGGTTTGTTAATTCTGCTATGCTCTCTCTCTTCTGAACATGTTAGAATGCACTGGTACTGGATGGTTAACTCGCTACTTCGAGCAAGTTCTTATGTAAACTTGTATGTAAATATATTTTTGTGAAATAATCATGGAAAAAGTTGTTATATTTTCTGGTCAGGCAACATGAGACCCATTTTCTGTGGAAACTTTGAGTTCGATGCACGGCAGTCTGATTTGGAACGACTCTTCAGAAAATATGGGAGAGTCGAAAGAGTGGATATGAAGTCTGGTAAGCCTTCTTGTTACAACTTATGTACATTATTGTTTATTGGATTAATGTGAGAATTGTGGTTGTCATCCCACTGTACCGCCCTTCTTTTGTAATTTTCTTTCATGCTATGACTGAAATTTGGCTGGATGCGTAGGTTGTAATGATATGAGGAATATTGTAGGCTTGGAAATCTGTTTTCTTATTGATTCTGCCACAGCTACAATCTACTTCATGTAATAAGTAAATGAAGCCAAACTGGTTGTTTTGTGCTGAACTTAGTTTCTCAAAAACTACTGTATTATGATTTTCTGAAATAGCAACCATCTGTTTCTTATATCAATAATGGATAATTATATGTATAAGTCAGAGGGGACAAAAGAAGATCTACCTTTATGTACAACAAGGAGCTTCCGTTGTCTGGTCTTTTGTCATATTTGATTTATGTGCTGTTGAAGATGGTGGACTGATTTTATTATCAGTGTGAATACTAACTGAGCCGGTACTAAATCATTCAACATGATAGTTTAAAGCTGTTTGTGGTGATAATAGGCTTGTATGATAGCTTTTATGATAATTTGTTTCCTATTTCTTGTTTTTTTTCCTTTCTTTAAGGAAAAAAATATGATCTTGATACTTGATTCAAAAGCTAGACGAAACAGGCTTAAATTAATTTGTTACCTTAAATTTTACACTCGTTAACAGTATATGTATTGAAAATCTAAAATATAGAGCAATGTGTATGCAAATATGACGATCAGAGAGAAAGATCTTGCAGCAACAAGGAGTGTTGGCATCCTACTTTCAATCCGTGGAGATGCCAGTCCCTTTCATAATGGCTTAGCAGTATGACCTCTTAAGAGACGAGTCAGCAGCATCAATCATCCTTTGTTGAGTTTTTCTGGGGGTCTAGGATGTGTTAATAGGGGAAAAAATGATTTTTTTTTAAAATAAGCCCCCATACTCAACATTTTCTTTGCGCAGGGTTTTCTTGGGATGTAATGGAGGGACTCCTCAGAATTTGTTTCATGCCTGCGACGAACTTCCTCTTCTTGCTTTCAAGAAGAGTCACTCCGCAATGGCACCACCATCCCTCATTTTCCTCAGGCATTTTTCCCTTTCATTCCTCATGACTTTTGACCAGCCCTCAAATTCAGACATTTTTCACAGTAGACACATTGCATATCTCATGGCAGAGGCTGCAGAAAAAATGGAGAAGGCACACTAATCCCATTGACCTACCATGTGACATCCACTTTTGGATTTTTGTTCCTTTGACATCACTTAGTTCTTCGCACAAGGTCTGTTACTACTTTTACTGGTCTTAGTTTGTAGATTATAGGGAGCTTGTCAAAATTTGTCTTGGAGTAGGAATTAACGTGGTTTGTATCATTGCAAAGAGTAAATGCCAACTGATTGAAGATTCCTTTGGCAGGAGGATTTGGAACTCAGTTATCATCTTCCACCTGTATGAAACACATAATGATTCTAACTTTTTCTGGTCTCTAGGATTTGCTTTCATCTATATGGAAGATGAGAGAGATGCTGAAGATGCTATCCGAGCACTTGATAGGACAGAGTTTGGTCGAAAAGGACGCAGGCTTCGTGTTGAATGGACAAAGGTAAAGCTTTGGTTTTAACAGAGATCTTTAAAATGTATTTTTTTTTTTTTTTTGTGTTCTCATCTAGTAAATGCTTTTCACTTTGTGTTGTAGCATGAGCGTGGCATTAGAAGGCCCGAGGGTGGTTCAAAAAGATCTCCAGCAAATCCGAGGCCTTCAAAGACTTTATTTGTTATAAATTTTGATCCATATCATACCCGCACGAGGGATTTGGAAAGGCACTTTGATTCATATGGAAAGATAGTGAGTGTAAGGATCAGAAGGAATTTTGCATTTGTACAATACGATTCTCAGGATGATGCCACCAGAGCATTGAAGGCTACAAATATGAGGTAGAAAGGCTACCTTCCAAGAAAAATCAACAATTATTATTCATTTTTTAAAAAATAGAGTAGATTATACTATTTGTTTTTGAACCATGGTTTCTGTTCTACTTGCAGCAAGCTGATTGATAGAGTTATTTCTGTGGAATATTCTGTTCGAGATGGTGATGGACATCGGAATGGATATAGCCCTGGTAGAAGTCCTGATAGGTCACTTGAGAGAGGTCATGACAGAAGGCGATCTCCTAGTCCTTACCGAAGAGAAAGGGGCAGCCCTGATTATGGTCATGGCTCTGGTCGTAATCTTCGTAGGAAGGTGAGGGGCAGCCCTGATTATGGTCATGGCCGCAGTCCTAGACCCTATAAGAGAGATAGAGCTAGCCCTGAGTATGGTCAGGGCAGCAGCTTTGGTTCTTACGGAAGAGAGAGGGCTGGTTCTGACCAAGCTCATGGTGGTTCCAGCTTAAGTCCTTACAGGAAGGAGAGGGCTAGCCCTGAGAATGGCCAAGTACCGGGTCAAAGTCTTTATAGGAGAGAAAAGCATGGTGCCGAGAATGATCGTAGCCCCAATCATAGTCCATTTAGAAGAGAAAGGCCCAGCTCTGACAGTGGTCGGGGTCCCAGCCATAGCCCATATGGAAGGGAGAGAGGTAGCCCCGAGAATGGTCGTGGTTCTAACCCAAGTCCTATGCCTGAAGGAAGGGACAGTCCATATGGCGGTGAAGCTGTAAGCCCCATCAATGAGAGATATCGCAGGTTTTTATCATTATGACCCAAAAATTTTGGTTTTATCTTTTATGGTTCTTACTGTGGAGATTTATTTTTGCTTTATCATTTGGATACGAACTGCAGTCAATCACCAGCAGCAGAGGAATGATTAGGAACTTGAGAAAGCTGCGAAGGAAGGCCTTTGTCTTTGTGGCAGAATCCAGATGGAAAGGCCTGTCATATGCTATTCTTTGGCAAAAAATGTTTGTGCAAATTTGCAGTTAAGAGCTGGAGTCTGACCTTTGTTGTAGTGCATGCTTTAAAATCCTAGATTTATAGTTTAGGTGGAATGGATTATCCTGTTTACTTTGAATGTGAAATTCATTTTATGGAACGTATTATTTACTTTGTTTTTTTGGTTGTCGCCCTTTATATGTGTCTGATTTCTTCTTTGCTTGTCATAAACTATATTTGGAATCACAATTTCATTGTTAGAATGATGGCAGAGCTCTTGAGATCGCAGATTAAGTGCGGCGAGCTGAGCCAACATTGCAATCTCTATGAGATGGGATCAGCAACCTCACGTAGGAGACTGGGAACTGAGGCCTTTCTAAACGTTTTGGGTTCCTTCCATCTCTGCTGAAATAATATATATATATTCAATAGTTGGAAAGAGCATGTAATTGTCATCATCTTTTTCAATTCATATCTTTTTATCATCTCATGCATTACCCATCAAACAAACCCTGAGAAGTGAACTATTCCTGTAGAGTTAGAAAACCAAAACATCAATCAAAGCTTTCTTGAATTTTGTTATTTCATTCTTGAGGAAGCAAAATTGGCAATCCATCTTTCTAATTCAGTAAATAAATGGTATTCAGTCATTTTTGGATTTTAATCCGGAGGTGGTCCATTGAAGTGAACCAATTTGCTTTCTCGTTGCCCTTTTTTATTCCAATAATCAGGTGAAAGTCTGAACCCTGAACGAATTGGTTATGGCGTAAAAAACTTTTTACCCCCTTGAATGTATAAAAAATAAAATAATAATTATTTAGCCTATTGCTAATTGCTATTGCTATTGCAATTTGCAAAAAGAAGGCTGCCCAAATTTCAGCTGCCGTAGAAAAAGCAATATTAACCACAGGTGGGAAAGTGCGTCTAGCAAAATGCACAAGCTTTTTCAGACAGCACTCCTACTGCTATTACTATACGTTTAAACGTCACACGATACGATTATGCAATATTCGTGAAGATAATGGGAAAATTTTTTTTTTTAAATGGTTGGAGTTTGTGCTGCACAACACGAAAGAGGGCGTGGTGGAAAAGGTTACCTTTTTCTATCTTTTAGGTGCGAATCGCGACAGAGATAAGCTGTCCCATTAAAGGAAACACTTTGCCAAACAAATAGATTTCACCGTACGATATGCTTGCCATATGGGATCCATTTTTAACACGTTTCATAATCTAATGGTTTCCTCCGTCCTTTCGCTTCCATCTAATCAAACTTAATAAATTTTTATGACTTTTAATAAACACTGTATTTTCTGAAATTATCATATAAATTAATATTTTTGACATATTAAAATCATAATTAATTGATATTTTATTTAAATAAACTTGTTTATACAGATGTCTTTAGATATTTCTTTGGAAAAAAATTAATATATTATTTAAAATAATAAAATTTACATTTGACTTGTTGAACTTATACTAATTTTAAGAAAATAGCAAATCTTAAAATTACTGCCATAAAGATAATATTAACTAAATTTAAGGAGTAATTAATTGAGGACATTGTTACTAAATTTCATTTTTATTTTCTTTTATGTACGTTTATATTTATTGTTGGGAGCTTTTAAGCAAAAATGTATTCAAAACAAGATTCAAAATTAATACATACGCCCAAAAAATAATATTTAACATGATTAATTTATAATTATTTATGTTCATAGATAAGTGAAAAATGCATTAAAACAACATAAAACACTCTCTTAACAAATATTAAATTCAAGCCTCATATTTTTAGAGTTTAAATATATGAAATACAGTCTATCCAATTAACTTGTGTTTTGTTAAATTCTTTCTCTTATCCCTACAAACCCTTCATCGCTAAGAATTTTTATCCACTAAAACTACCGAGTAATTTTCAATCAGATAGAATTTTATTTCAATCTAAATTATTCCCTATATATATATATATATATATAAAGTTGTTTTTCATTTTCGTTATTGAAAAGTAAGAAATCTGTTTGGCTTTGTTTGTTCATGCAAGTTCAACTCTAATGTAAGATTGATCTACGAGATCGTTGTTTGTCTCCTAAGACCTTTCTTGTAGAATATCATTTCAAAGACACATCGGAGTTTTATTACGAGTCGTTGTAGTATGAATAATATTGAGATTGTTCACGTTGCAGTTCGTTCCTTAGACACTAAATGTGACCGGAATGGTGGAATCATGATGAACACTGACCTGGAAAAAGCTTATGATCATATACATTGGGATTCTTTTTGTTGGTTTTGATAGATTTGGGACTTCCTCCTACACTTTGTCTCTATGATTTTGTTGTGTGACATCGACTGGGATGAACATTCTGTGGAACGGAGAACTGACTTCATATGTTAAGACAAAACAAGATCTTTGATAGGGTGATCCCCTTTCCCCTTACATTTTTGTGTTGTGCCTTTGGAAACTTTCGGGTATAATTGATGCACGGATAAGTCAAGGGAGCTTGAAGCCTACTAGTTCTCGAAATAGGTCCAGAATTGTATTTGTTTCATGTTTTATTTGTCGATGATCTAGTTTTGTTTGGTGATGCTTCCATTCAGCAAAACAAGGTTATGATTAGACTGCTTGAATTTATCTTGTTCCTCTTTGGACTACAAAGTCAACTATCAAAAATCAAAGTTCTTCGACTCTTTGGGTGCTTGTCCTAACTTGACTGTCGAAATTAGCACTATTACAGGTATCCAACTTCTCTGAGATTTTGGAAATATTTGTGGTACCTATTTTTATCTTACATGGTTGATAAAGTTACCCATAGAAATCTATTTGAGAAGGTCAAAGAAAAATTTAGTTCGTAGAAGGCTAGTCATTTGTCTTCGGCAGAAAGAGCTACATTGATTCATTCTGTAACCAATACCATTGCGAATTATACAATGAAAATACCAGGCTTCCTAGAAGAGTTGTCAACGAAATCGACGGTCTAAGTTGATCTTTTCTGGGTGGGGAGGGTATTGAACAATAGTAAAAAAATCTTTTCTTTAGTTAAATGGGAAAGTGTTTGTTTGCGCCAGAATACTGGTATCTTAGGGTTTCGAAAGACCAGGAACACGGACAAGGCGTTTCTTGCAAAACTAGGCTAGAAAATTGAGGAAAGGACCAGTGGCTTATGGGCCTGAGTGTTGCGATCTAAATGCTACAACGACTTATTAATTAGCGACGTCCATTTGGCATGATCGGTGGTTAGGGAGAAATCTTTGCTTGATGGTTGCAGTGTCTTTTGTCCTGACGATGACTAGGAGAGGATTGCCTTGATAATTAACGACTCTTGTCTTTGATGAAAGAAAATCAAGTTTATTGGTCTATTGCATCAAATGAACTTTGATTCCTTGTTAGCAATAGAAAAGATCATGCAACCGCATGGACGCATGGTTCTAAGAATCTTTCTATCATGTTATTTTTATGTAGTTGCCAACAATTTGCTCAAAGAGAGGTGGAGACCATTTGGCTATCTCATAGTTATCATGATGCTAATCGTTTTGCAAACTTCGAGTACGGCAAGGAAATTTATTCACGTGTTGAGGCAAGTTAAATTTGAAACTTTTTATTTTTTTGTGAGGCTCAACTCAAATCGAGTTTGATAATTTATATTATTATTTAAAATAATATTAAATATTATTTTCATTAAATTATATAAATTTTACAATTAAATTTAAATAAAATATAATTAAATAATAATTGAGATCAGATTAATGTAAATTAAAAAAAAAAATTCCCCATATAGCGAATTAGGCATTACGAGTTAATAATCTGAAACTTGTTGAAGTGACAATCTCCTCCAACAAATTGTGTCTAATTATGCAAGAAGATCTTTTTAAGAATAGCTATGCCAAAGCCTTGTATTACTTTAACTTTGCTTAGTCTCTCTTTTTGCAAAAATTAAAAAAAATACACAAATATTATTGCATGCCACTCACGATAAGAATTAAACCACTATATATATATATATATATAATTTTAAATTTTTTTAAATAGTTGCATTTGCAAACTAATCTTATATTTTTCTACAAATGGGCTGGCCCTGTTAGGTTTTTGCTTATTTACATTGCTAAAGGAACTGTAAAACACATGTAGATTGTCTGCCTTGTACATGAATAAAACCTAAACTTTCGTCTTAAATCAACTTTTAATTATCACATGCGTGGAGATCATTTTTTGTTATATTAGGGAAATAATACACAAATAAATCATCAAACGTTGTTCAAAAATGAAAACAATCCTCGATCTTCTATTGCATAAAACTAAGATTCTAAATTTTATTTTATAGAACTTGGACTTACTCCAAATGATTCATCCACTTTCATCCGAATTTGACTTTCAGCAAAGCGGGGGTTCGATCCCTAGGGGTACTTGAAATTCTCTTTTCTTAATTCTTCTTAGACCTTAGCTTGTTTTGTATCAAAAATATTTTATCTGTAATTAAGAACCTTGGTATGTTCAATTTTTATCGATATCTAACTCAATAGAAAATGCGTTTTTGTTTTAAAGTAATATTTGAGGAAATATTACTTTAAAAATTTTAAAATTTATTAATCAATTTTTAAAATTTAATGAGTATAATTACAAATGAAATATTATAAGTTGATACCCTTAATTGCGTTTTGAGTAAAATTCGAAAATTTGTTCGAGCATTATTCTCGTATATCCATTCCTAATTCTTTTGGTATAATAAATGCTACCATGTACAAATATTTTCCCCTAATTGATATAATAAAATTGTAAATGAACTTTGAAGTTTATTTTCATTTATGGTATGTTTGATTTATTAAAATGGAATAGAATAATAATGAAATAGTTATTCGGTACAGAATGGAGTAAAAAGGGGATAGGTAACATTGTTTGGTTGATTAAATTAAATGGAATAGATGAATAATAGTATTACATTTTTTGATTGGTTAAAATTATGTTAAAGAATAGATAAAGAATAAAATTAAATGTCTAGTTTATCTTTAAATTTAATAATAATATTTTATTTATAAAACTTATTTTTTAATTTGTAATAAATTATTAATATTATATTTTAAAATATATTTCAGATTGATAAATTATTAATATTCTATATTAAAACATATTTTAGGTTAATATTTTAAAATTTTATATTAACATTAATATCAAATATATTTATAAATTTTATACATAAAAATGATATTTCAAACTATTATTGACATAATATTTTTAAATAATTTATTACGTATTATGTGTAACTAAAAATATAATATAAATGGTTTTAATAATAATATTTTATATTTATTTTATTTAAAATTATCTTAAAATAATATTTATTTTTTTGAAATTATATAAATATCAATTTTTTATATTTTTTTCTTTCCCCTCTCTCTCTTAAAACTCTCCTTCGCTCTCCAAAGTTCTTATTCTCTCGTTATCATCCAACAAAAAAACGCAAAAGCAACCATCAAACCTTGTTTTCGACCACCCGCTGTCGCTTCCACTATCACTGGTGCAAAACCCAGAATTGTCTCAAACTGCGCCCATAGCATACTCTCAAGCCTCTTTTTCCATTTTTTCTAACTTTGTTTTTCCTAAAAGTCCATGAAAAATCGTAGATCTACAAAAGAAATTTCCCAAAAAACTTTCAAAACTTTCTCTTCCGTTGCCCCCCCTTGATCTTTTTCTCCACCAATTCAAAGGTCTGAATCCTCCTAAAACTTCCAGATCCGAGACGTTAGCCCTTCTCTCTCCTCGTTTCTTTTTATTTTTGCAAAAATCATTTTTTGGTGTATTGGATTGATTTCCATTATTATTCTTTTGATTTTATAATATGCTTTGATGATCTTTGTTTTGGGTATATTGGGAAAAATTTTCCTATTTTGGGTGAGGCTGGAATAGCCATTCAGAGGGAGTACCTCTGCGAGGTTATTCCAGCCTTACAGAGAATAGCCTCTGTCGAATGGAAACCCGACGAAGCAAGCAACTCCATCCAAAAGCAGCATCGAATGTGGGAGGATTGGCATACCATTCCCCCAACCAAACGCTATGTTACTGGTTGAGCGATCAGAAAATGATGGGAGAATAAAAGAAAAAAAAATCGCCGTATGTCATCTTGGTGGATTTGAATTCCAACATGTCCGACGC
>JBBYHO010000021.1:3255072-3269057 GCA_038382025.1 Adansonia gregorii
TTTTCAAGTCACTATTAAAATGTATATTCTATGTAAATGCAAATATCTCTTCATTGCATACATTTATATATTTATTTTCAAATATAAATTTTCAGAATAATAAATATTTAATTTTTAAATTTCAAATAAAAATAAAAATAAAAATATTTATAAATATACAGTAGATTATAGTTAATTGGATTTAATAGCTTAATATAATAAACATAATTTATTTTTGAACAAAATTATAAAAAGGTAAAGACCATCATGAGAGAAAATATTAAGAGGCGGTAAAAAAATCAAATAAGTGAAATTTTTTTTTAAATATATATAAAATCAAAATGTTGTATTGATTGGCACAAACAAGTGCGAAATGATGCAAAATCAAAATAATAGAATGCCCATACCATATAGAGTTTTTTTAAAATTGATACATATTAGCCAATACTACTAATATGATACAATATTGATAATCATGATTTTGGGATTTTGGGTGTGCTTTCAAAAACCTATTTGGAAGAAAGTTTCGAGGAAAAAAAATATCTTTTTGTTAATATTTGAACGAAATCAGATGTTGACTAGGTTAGGTAGTAGTCCGAATTTTTTTTAAAATTTTTAATCAAGTTTGACTCAACCTGTACATTTTATTTTATTGTTTAAAAATATCAAAATTATTATTTTTATATTTAAATTTAAAAAATTATTTATTAAATAATAATTCGAATTAAATAATTAAATAATATACTTAATTTTAATTTAATATGCAATAAACTTAACAAATCAAATAAATTATTTAATTCTTGAGCAAGTTTAATGTCAGCGGGACGGCAGTCACTGCCAGTTCGTCAAACTAAATTGGGGAAGGGGAAATCTATTTTATAATCTTCTTCTGACTTATTCAAACTAAATTGGCGTTTGCCATACTTGCATTACTAATGTTTTGCACCCATCGTTGATTCTTGGCATTCAGTCGATCGTGGATTTAATCAACTATCACATCGGCACAAGAGTTCTCAAATTTTGGCAAATGCTGGCCAATTAATGATGTCTTTTCTCTCTTTACTGTAGGGAAGCTTCTGGTTTTCGTTCTACTCTCTTTGTTTTATAAACTATTTCGTATTTTATTAGTGAGACCCCTCTGACACTTATTAAGATTAATTAAATTATTATTCATAATAATATTTTATATTAAATACAATATTTAATAATTTATTTTAATAAATTTTAATATATTAAAAATAATAATTTTATTTAATATAATAATATTAAAGAATGATGTTAGAACAACCGTTAACAAAATTATTTTCAAAATCCATGTATATAAAAAACAAACTATTTTCAAACTTCAATGCATTACGTCATTTTTTTTATCTGATATAATGCATTGAATTTCAAAATGACTCTTTTTATTGCATTCGGAATCAACATATTAATTATTTGCTGTAACATTTAAATGAATGCTTTAACTAAAGGGGATGCTTTCATTGAATCTTTTACTCTTTAAAATTACAATACAAAATACTGTTTTCTTTCATTGCATTACATATTAAAAGTCAACTAGTACATTTAATAACAAATATACTCATTATAAATAAAATGTTAACTAATCTTAAAGAAATATTCTTTCAGTATTAGTGGACAAAAATTCTTTCTGAATAATATTATCAATGTTCCCTATATATATATTGATTAGAAACTAAGAGTAATAAAGATAAAACAACTATAGATTGATGGTTGACTTATTCATCCATAAGAGGAATAGAAGTAAAATGCATTAGTCATTAATCACCTTCTATTAAAATTTTATTTTTATTTATAATATTAAAAAGTGATATTTATCATTTGTAATCTTTCATAAAGTTTCACAATCATCCTTCTATTCAATCATATAAGAATTATCTGCTAGTAGACGTAGTTAAATACATAGTATGACTTACCAAAATATATATGAGTATATATTTGAATGAATAAATTCAGTGAAATAATTATAGATCTATTCTTAAGTTGAAATTTTAAAGTTGCTATTAATAACCAATAATAAAAGTTCAGAATTTACCGTTTGGAAGTTCTAGTCATTGACTCGACCATGCATGCTGATTTTCCCTTGGCTTTTTCCCAACTTGGTCGTTGTCTTTATTTTTATTGGTACTTTATATACAGAAGTGGAACCAAGTATATACTATACTTATTAAATTAAGCTCAAGCTTCCTAGGGGATCCACCGAATTACCGAAAGGTGGAAGACCCCCTAGCCACAAACTATTTAAAGGTTGGTGTAAGTTTCAACAAAGAGACAAAATTAAATAAAGCCAAAAATAGCCACAATGTTGGAAGTGGGACTTCATCGATCTAAATGGGAAACATGCATTTCCATAAACTCAGTTTAAACTTTAAAAAGGTAAGACTTTCGGAAAGAAAATGGGAACTGAAATTTTTGGATCGTCAAGTAAGGTATCAAATCAAAAAGATAAAAAGAATTGGAAAGTTTCCATTTGTGAAATTTTCCACGCGGATTTTAATGATTTTGGGTCAAATTTTAGGGTCCCAATGCCGTGGGCTGACCTCATTCCCCTTCCTCGTAAAGGCCTTGTTAACTGAATCGTTATAGAAACATCATACCAACCCACCCATAACATGCAACCATCACTGCCTACCACTTGGCAGTGTCTTTGGTTGCTTATCGGATCTTTGTAGTGCTAAAAGCAGGCCTCCAATCGACCTCCCTCGATCAAAGCTGACTCGTCTAATTTCCAAGCACCGGAGACACGACCCCTATTTTGGAATGCATGTCCCCTTTGAGACCCTAATAATACATTGTCCTTTGTTTAATATGATATAAAAATATAAATATATTAAAATTTATATAAAAATATAATAATTGAAATATAATTATAATATAAAAAATAAGATAAATACCATATAAAATAAATTATCATATTTTATTTTTTGATTTTTGTAACACCAATGACGGAAACAACAGTGTTATGTAATGATTTAAATTTTTATTTTATATATATATTTTTTCAATTTAGTGTCTAACAATTGCAATTTATAATTAAGTACATGAATTTTTATTCTACTACGTATTTTAGTTTTGAAGATTAAATTGTTTCTTAAAAGTGGAGGAAAGCTAATCGATCAACGTTCTGATTGATCAAAAGCAGATCCGCTATTCATCTAACTCGGATTGAGGGAGGGAAAGCGAGAAATGAAAAGGGAGAGAAGGGGAAGGGCGTTGATCTTCCCTCAAGCTGACTAAATCGACAACCAATTCCCCACCTCGTCTCCTCGTTGTCTCTTCTTTCCCCCTTTGCCTTTTTTCCTGTCCCTTTCTCTCCTCGATATACCTCTCCTTCCTTTTTCATTTTTCCATATATATATATATATAAATACATATATATATTTATTTAGTTTCTTTTTAAAATTTTTTCAGAAATAAAATATATTTTTTGTTTTTATTTTTTAATTTAAAATTTTCTACTCAAAAACTTTTTAGTACAAAAATATAAAAAATAAAAATTGGCTTTTGTAATTTTATTTTTTACTAAAAATTTTCAATTCGAAAAAGTTTTAAGAGGTTTTTTTTAATGATTTTCCCTTTCATGTTGATATGGCGACGAATCCACAAATAACGTGACATTATTTTTCCTGTGTCATGATTTTGTTAAGTATTCTCATCACGTAAAACAAGTTGAGCATTAGTTCAAAGGACCAAAAATATTTGAGAGGATATAAATTTAGATGACTGATTAGCGAAATTTTGTTTGCTAAATACCAATGTAGCAGAAATTGTATAATTCCATAGTCAGATTACATATTACCCCAAATAATAAACTGAACTAAAGTAGGTTTGCCTTGAGGCCTTACTATTCCGAAGGGGTCTAACGAGTGTCGATCTGAAATCGGCATCGTTTTACCTTTCTAACCGGGCATGTGCTACATTTTAACCCAAATAATAAACTGAACTCGAAAAGGTTTCACTTGAGGCCTTCTTATTCAGAAAGGCCTAACGAGTGTCGATCTGAAATTGGTGTAGTTTTACCTTTCTAACAGGGCATATACTTTGAAATTGAACAAGAAATTATCTTATAATCACCCCCTCTCCACTTTTCTAGTATTTGTTGGAGAAGAATAAGAGGCTAATCGATAACAGCTACTTTGGACTGATCAAAGAAGAAAACTGTGGTGTTAAACGAGTGAAGTGTCGCAATCGATAAGCCCTCCCTCCCACAGCGGACAATTTAAGGCAGGGCAGAAAAGGCTAATACCATTGAGCGTCCGCCCCCACCCCACCCACACCTCCCCCCCCCCCCCCCCAAGAAAAAGATACGTAAAATTCCTTTAGTAATCGGGACAACATTGATGGTACTAGTAGGCTTCTTTTGTACATTGCAAAAAGCGTCCATCCATGAAACTCCAATCTCGTATTTTGTCCCATTGTTTCTCACCTCAGGGCATTCGCCCTGTAATTATGTGCTACACCTTCTAAACCAAAAGCGTCCACAGTAAACCTTTTGACTCCATTCTTATTATAATCCTCGCAGTTTATGCTTTTCTGTTTTACAAAATCACTAATCAGATTGAAATTTTGAGTTGAAAATGTTTTGAGAGGAAACATAAAACAGCAAACAATAAATTAAAAAATGAAAACCCTGTCATTAATCTCGAATCTTAGTTTCACAAAGTAAATTTCTTTCTCTTAATGGCCCCTGCTCCGGTGTGCACCTCGGTGTCAGTCGCAATACGACATTTAAGTGGGCTATTCTTTGGCTTAGTGAAATGCGTGTATAAGTAGAAAGCAAAATTTGAAATAATGAGAAGAGCTGTCCCCCGAAACCCACTATAAAAACCCCTTCTGCTCCACATTCTAAAACTCCCCCCAAAACTCTTTCTCTCTCTCTCTCTCTCTCGATCTCTCGGAGCATTTCACTAACACAAAAAGATGTGCCAGCTTACAACCTCACGTCAATCCTGCAAGCGTAATTCAAGTGTTCATTACCTTCTCTCAATCCAAGAGTCGGAAGGGTCCAACATTTACGAACCGTTGATCCCCAAAAGCCCAACACCTAAACAAGAAGAAAAGTGCTACCTAACAATACAGACCCAGAACCAGAAGCTAGGCACGGCCACAGCTGTTGTCCCTCTTGTTGTCAAGGAAGCCATTTCCATAGGAAAGATAGCTCTTCCTATGATACTAACAGGGCTCATGTTATACTCCCGCTCATTGATTTCCATGCTCTTTCTTGGCCGCCTCGGTGAGCTCGCCTTGGCGGGCGGGTCACTTGCCGTTGGCTTTGCTAATATCACCGGTTACTCTATTCTTTCTGGTCTCGCCATGGGAATGGAGTCCATTTGTGGGCAAGCCTTTGGTGCCAGAAAATATACCCTTCTCGGAACCACGTTGCAAAGAACGGTGCTTCTGCTTTTATTTACTTCGCTGCCGATTTCTCTCTTATGGATAAACATGAGGAAAATACTCATACTTTGTGGCCAGGATGAAACTATAGCCACAGAAGCACAATCATATCTTATTTACTCTGTTCCTGACCTCTTAGCTCAGTCTCTTCTTCACCCATTAAGAATCTATCTTAGAACCCAATCCATTACTCTACCTCTGACATGTTGCGCCATTCTATCCATTCTTCTACATATTCCAATTAATTACCTTCTGGTATCACACCTTAAATTAGGAATCAAGGGAGTTGCCCTTGGCGGGATTTGGACTAACGTCAATCTTGTAGGCTCATTAATAATCTATATTCTCTACTTTGGAGTCCACAAAAAGACATGGGGAGGATTTTCAATGGAGTGCTTTAAAGAATGGAAGTCCCTATTGAATTTGGCCATTCCGAGCTGCATTTCAGTCTGCCTTGAATGGTGGTGGTACGAGATCATGATTCTTCTTTGTGGGTTGTTGTTAAACCCCAGAGCTACTGTGGCTTCAATGGGCATTTTGATTCAAACAACAGCGCTAATCTACATCTTCCCATCTTCTCTAAGCTTCAGTGTATCAACCAGGGTTGGAAATGAACTCGGAGCGAACCAGCCCAAAAAGGCCAAACTCGCCGCCTTCGTAGGCCTTCATTGCGGCTTCCTGCTGGGCTTTTCAGCACTCTTTTTTGCGGTAATGGTCGAGAACGCATGGGCTAGCATGTTTACAGATGATAAAGAGATCATAGCATTAACTTCTCTTGTTTTGCCGATAATCGGGTTATGTGAGCTTGGGAACTGCCCACAAACTACATGCTGCGGAGTGCTGAGAGGTACAGCCAGGCCGAAACAGGGAGCCAACATAAACCTTGGCTGCTTTTACCTCGTCGGCATGCCGGTGGCAATATGGCTTGCTTTTTTCGCAGGATTTGATTTCAAGGGACTGTGGCTCGGAATGTTGGCAGCCCAAGGCTCATGTATGCTGACCATGATGCTGGTTTTGATTAGGACAGATTGGGATTTTGAGGCTGAAAGAGCCAAGGAGCTGACCGGAGCTATAGTGATAGCTGATGACAGCAAAGAAGTTGAGCAAGAGAAGCCACAGAAAGCAGAAATCAAGGAGGATTCTTTTTCCTTATTACCCAATTCAGATCATGACTGCCTCGTTTAATTAATCTTTTTTTTTTTTGAGTTTTGTCTAACCTCCTATCTGTATAGCTTACGGCGAAGGGAGGGAGAAAAGAGGGAACTTATTCAATATTTTTTCCCTACAAGGGTTAAAAAAAGGGTTGTCTTTTAGACTTTATTTGCTACTTCCATTGAAATTCGAAACGTATACAAAATCACTAGTAAAAAGTTGAATGTCATGGGAAGCGGCAAAAATGTCACTAAAATCTATTGCTACCCACCATAGACTCTGCATTGTACCCTGTTTTTAGAGTTGTACACCAAACTAGCAGCCAATTTGAGAAGTGTAATTTGGTTTTTTATTTTATTTTTGATTCTTCGACCAAGGCCAAAGTTGTTCATTCCATGTTTAACAATCACAAGGGTGAAACTTAAAGTTTCCGCCGATAGCCATGCGAGTATGTGCTGAACTTTTAATTTTAGTAATTGGGATTAAATTTTTACAATCTCAACTAAAAAAACTTGTGAGTTTCCGATTTGACACCAAAAAATTAACTGGCCACAATCGTCCACTCGATCCACTCAATCTGGCTTTTCCGCGAAGGGAATCAAAGTGCTTAGTTTTAATCTCCTGGAATGCGTTTGTAAGTTGTCCAATTCAACAAAAGAAGACAAACAGAAGAATGCCAGCCGAGCTGGGGAATCAACCAAAATGAAAATCAAAAACGTTTTTCTTAGTAGCATTTCATGATACACGGGCATGGAAAGCAGCCAAAAATGTTTTTATCTACAACACCGTAGGATATTTGAGGCATGATTCATGTTAAGTTTTTAAGAGGTTTGAAACCACTGAATTGACCTTTATTTAGTCCTAGTGTGAACTGATTTGCATTTAATTGTGGGCCTAAGACTCTTTGACGTAAAATAATAAGCTGCTATAAAAAGCGACTCACTGTCACGCCGTCCTCCTCTGGGTCTGAATTTTCATTAAGACTTCAATAATCACATTAGCGAAAATTACAAGTAAATGATGATTAAAACATGATTATAGGTTTAATTGCTTCCTTCGACTGTTCCTAGCTCTAACTGACCAATAAAAAATCCCAAATGATATTTTATTGATAAGAAAAAGAATTTATAAAAACTTATATGTAATTGGTATTCAAATGCTAGTATTTTTATTTATATTGCTTGGTCCCGAGATTGAGTATTAGATATATATATATATATTTAATACGCGTATACTTAATTTTTTAAAAATTTTTTGGTATGTTTAAAATATCATACTTCATGTTTATATCTGAATATTTTTTTAAAAAATAAAAAATTTACGTAATATAATTTTTTATTATACTTATTGATTAAAGTTGTTCAATGGACTAATTTACCAAGCCTTAAACACGTTTTTTTTTTTTTAATTCGACACACTTTGTCCCCGCCCGAATCACTATTGAGCTCAAATGTGGAAAATTCTTGAGGAGACCTTATAATTTGTGTGGTTTTGCAGACTACCCATCAAACGGATAGTAGATCTACATTAATCCTTCAATTTCAACATGTGAAATTTGTCATTATATTAACAAACCTAACCTAGGAAAAGCTACAACGAGTAAGGGAAGAAAACAATAATCAGATTTGTTGTTACGCAGATATATTAAATGTCGATAAAACCTTAAATTCTTAGATTAGATCAGTTGGAAGTCAATGAGTTACAGCAGTTGTGTATCCCCACATTTCAGACGGCCGGCAAGGACTTAGTCTCTTCCCTCCGTGTTCGGTTGGCATAACATTTCCCCTAATTATCTAATGTTTGAACATTGTTTTCTGGACCACATTTTAGATTATAGTAATTTCTAAATGTGTCTGTGATCCTAAGCTAGCAATTGATAAGGAGTGGTACTTCTTTTCCTCCTTTTTTTCTTTTTTTGTTTTTTTTGGATCTTGTAATTAATTGTTTGACCTAAATGAGAGAGAGGGTGGTAGGCCAACTATATATGCATGGAAAGCCTGAAAATGGAAGAATCTTTGAGGTGCTAACCAAAGGAACAAATGCGGATGCAAGTGGCATAGGCTCAACTTGCAGAATCATTTTAATGGAAGTCAATCAAACTGAGAGTGATGCTGAAGTCTCCTAAAAACGAAAAAAGAAACTTCCCCACAATAAGCTATTTAGCTTTGTTTCTTTTAAGGTATTACAGTTGGGATCACGAGATTTAAAGTCTTGGAATTCCTGTTATCTTAAGTTCTTAATCTATCTATAATTTTCTTATCTCTATCTTATTAATAAGATATTACATTCTAAAATCTTTTTGAATTCATAAATTCTAAATGTCCATCCGTAATATACATGCCATTTGAACTAATATTCGGTTGATTTTGGAATTCGGAATTTAAAAATCTTGTTGGAAGTTTTAAACAAATTTATTAAGAGTTGACTACCTTTGATTTAATTTTTCTTTATTTATCTCAAGACTCAAAACAGTGATAATAATAATAAAAAGAAGTCAACCCCGATTGAACAAAGCAAACAAGGAGAATAAAACAAAGTTCGGATTCGTTCCACTTGGGAATCGATTCTACTTTGATTTTCTACCAGCAACCATTCCATATTTCCTTCATAAAAGCACTAAAAATCTATTTTATATAGCTTTATTGGAATCTGATAAACTAGAAATTGGTGATGTGATAATATTATATATATATATATATTTATATGAAGGTGCGAAATTTTTATTGGCAGCAAAGAGAAGATGACAGCGAGGACTTGTTAAAGAACATTAATTAAAATGACAAAATGATTTTCTTCTAAATGATAAAAACATTATACAAACGAAATAATTATATTAATTATTAATGATTCTTGTCTTAATAGTAATTAATAAAAGTTTCAGATTTCAGCCCATATGAGGTTATTTGATTAAGATTATATTTTTATAGATGCATGTAATTTTATGAAAAAAATAAGTATATTAATAACGATTGTCATATTAATTTAAAATTCGACTTTAAAATCATTTATTAATTTTATAATCTATTCGATTAAATCATGAACTTCAAGTTTTAAATTAGATAATTATATAACCCATGAAACATAGTCGGCATTGTTGCCATATGTTTTCTATGATTGTCACACTCTTAAACCCTTCTTATATCATAAGATTAACTGCTTCTCAACACTTGTCAACAAAAGTTAAATAATTAGTGCCTAATCAGGAATAAAGACGACTTTGTATTTGTTAATAACTCTAAAACTGTTCCTTCATTAAATTACAAATATAATTATCCAATTGACTTTGCACACAAATATAATACGTATGATTCATGCATGGGTAACCCTTATCTCAAGAAAACTTTATTAATTTCTAGGAATATCTTATTATTGTTAAAATGTGAAAATTAATCAACTAAAATCAAACAAATATTATAATTTTCAGCATCAAGGGCAAGAAGTACAAAGGTGGAATAGGTTTATACATATATAGCTAGCTTTGCTAAGATATCCTGTATTTTAAAGGTAATGACTATGACATAACATGCAAGTTGGTTTTCCTTTTTTGTAGGTTTGATTTATTAATTACTGCAAGCATTAATTAATTGTTTAATATCAAATTAGTTGAAATACAAGAATATGAGTAATATAATAGTTTGAATTAGTATTTTTTGTATACACTAAACATTAAAATTTTAAAACGTAACGGGTAAATTTATACGTCACATACCACATATTATTGGATTAATAAATATATCGACTGAATAATTTGTATAATTAAAATTATATATAGAACACATGCCATTCATAAAAATTAATTTGTTTAATTTTAAAATTTTTTAATGCCTAATTATATAGTAATAATTCTAAAAGGATTTTTAGGTCTCGGAAGTTGCCAATTATTTGTCTCAGTTGCAAAGAAAATATCTTAGATCCTTTACCTTTCAAGTTTAAGTTTCACTAAATGTGAGTTTCGCACAATTATATATTATAGTACTGTCAATGGTAGCTGTAAATTTTTCTTCGCGCTATTTAAACCTCTCGAACGATTTAAAATATTTTTTGAATTTAATTTGGTGTATTTAAAATTTTATTTTAAAAATATTAGTTCCCATAAATATCGAATATTGATTGACAAAAGAAAAGAAATTTTTTTCTTAACAATTAGATTTATCTCTTCTAAGTATTTTATAATAATTCCTTGATTGTTAGTTTGGTTTATATACATATATATATATATAATTTCTACTTATACATTCATTTTCAATGAAAATAAAAATATTGGAAGTCTTCCCAAAATGTTTTTAAGTTTTTTTTTTAGATAGACAAAACTTTGACAGCTACTACTCTATTAATACATTGCACGAAGGAGTAGTTGACCGTATGGTTGCATATGGAGGCTGATTCCAGCAATTTTTAATTAAGGTCAAAAAATTTAAAGGACCCACACATGCTGAAAGAGAGATCCTACCAACTGTTTTATTATGTTACTTTCTTAATTTCTCATGCTTCTTCAATGCTTTAGCTTGGTTGACTTTGCCATTCCTCTATATATATATATATATATATATATATATATAGATACACATACATATTTATATATTTATATATATATAGATTTTTTTAGTTATGCTATTACTCGTAAATTAAATCTACATTACACAAACTTCTTGGTAATTGAGATTAAATTAATACACAGATTTCTATTATAATGTTCTCCTAATCATGCATTATAAATTTTGTTATATCTTTTCTACAATTTAAAAAAATTAATGAATAAAAATGTTTTCATTAGAGATTAAACCGATGAGATTATCAATTCCTGATTCAACTTCTTAACGAGTTTAATTTATCGATTCAATTAAAAAATAAATTAAATATTTAATAAAAATACACTTAATTTAATGATATATTATTCAATATAAAATTAAAATGTCAAATGTATCTTAATGACATAATTAAAATTATGATAAAAAAGGTAAAACCGTTTCATTTGATTTTTAATTGGTTTAATCAATTTTTGATCCATTTGTTAAAAACTCTATTTATTTATATTTATCGAATCACACAGTCTTCTGATATTTAACCAATTTAGCCAATTTATTTAATTCAATATTTTATTGACTTGAAAAAAAAGGTTATCTTTTTAATTAACAATAAATGCACTCGATCGACAGAGATATCTTTGACCAAAATTAAATGTTAAGTAATAGCCTAGGATGGGGGGAAAATGTTTCTACCTTTCTTTTAAGATATATCTAATCTAATTCCTAAGCTAGTAAATGAAACAAGTCTTTCCTTTCTGAGTAATATATTAACGTTTTATTTACGTAAATTAACACTACATTTCCACTATGAAAATAAAAATTGTAGAGAATTTTTCTTTTTTTCCTTTTCAGATGGTGTGATATATTACTGGCCGAAATCATAGGTCTGACAGATTATAAAAATGTTTGGGATCCAAAATCCAAATGTTAAAAAGATATGAATAAAATTGCTTCCTTTGGCGATTATCATATATCCTAATTAGCGCACTAACTATTATTCAAAACAATTGCAAAAAAATTTGATGATGCTTCGGAATCATAACCTTATAATATCTAATTAAGTTAATTAATAATAAAATCTATATATCTATACATTATATTAAAATCATCTTAAAGGATTCATTTGTTGCTATGTAGATATATGTGTGTGTATGTCAGTCATGAAGACTTTATACTATACTAACTACTTTTCTTGTGATTATTTTAAGTTATATGAATTTAATTTATTATGGTTTTAGTTATTGATGAAACTACGGTATTCAAGAACTCAATTAATTGCGGATGATTTTACTTAATATTTGCTGTCATTTAAGTTTAAGTCTACAATCATATATATAGAATAGTGTAAATAAATACCCATAAATTAAATTCATATTGTTCTTGTCAATATATATGCTCTTCTGGTATATTCATTTGCACTTTTCAAGCATAAAAATGCAATTATAATTATGGTTTCTATATATTTAAAAATTTAGTTTAATTTTTCTTGGTTATTTCAAATATTTTTTAAAAACCATAAGTTGTTGGTTTTAAACCATTTTAATTTTTTTTATTTTTAGTTCATTTATTACAAGTTTTTTTATAAAAGTTACTTGTCACTCTTTTGAAAAATATGCATTATTTGTTCATACTGATCATTTTTAAGAGTTAATGACGGTTCAAAAAAATTTTAAATTTAGATTTAGGCTTGAATTTAGTTTGATTTGGTCTGATGATCCAAATTATTTTATAAAAATAATAAATTTAAAAAATATATTTTTAATTAATATTTGAAAATAAAAAATAATAAATTTTAAAAATATTTTTAATTAATATTTGCATATAAAATAAGATTAAGCCTGTTTTTAAGTAAGTTTACGTGGTGAAAATATTGAAAATTTTCATTTTATAAAATTTGTCATACTTGAAATTATATTTTTTAATTGAAAAAAGATCTACTTACACTAATATAAAACTAAGTTAGTTTTACATACTTACATAAGTTTTACACACTTACATAGCTTTATGTAAGATTAATATTTTAATAAATTGACCATTAGATTTAATAATTTAATTGTATTTGTCATGCACATAAAATTTTAAATTGACTCGATATTCTATTATATCGATTAAAAAAATTATATTTTTCAATGTAAATTAAACGGTTAAAAGTTTTTAAAATTAAATGAATAATTAGAATTTTTTATTCTACTCGTAGCTCGACATACATAATCTTAGTAAATATAACATGAAATACATCGGTCACATTAAACAAGTATAAATTATATAAAAATTTATATAAATATATAAAAATAATTTAATTTTACACTAATATAAATAAATCTCTTGTATTATTATCCGTGCATTATACATGCGTATGACCTCTAGATGGGGTAATCTACCTCTTTAGAAATGCGAAGCATCAAAGTGGGGAAGTAAAATACCACTGCAAATTGTTGGGGTCGCTCGTAGTCATAGGGCAATTAAATGACTCTCTTATTCCTTGAGGTGCTAGCAAGCATGAAAAAACTAGATTAATTAAGTTTGCTTTGTTTTTTTTTCTTTTTTTTTTAACCTGGGGCTTAAATTATTCGAAGACAAGATTCAGTCATGATTCATCAGCCAACATGCGCAGATTCGAGCCTGTTGAATCACACTTCTAAAATAGTCAATATTATCAGCACGATTAGTTAATGGATTAATGCATGAGATTCGACGGGCTATAGGGGACTCGCTAGGTGGTGCAATGAATAAAATTATATGGCATGAATTAATTTCATCTCTTATGAATTTGGAAGAGACAATGAGGGTTTCGATGGAGCAAATCTTGAATAAAGATTGTGGCTTTACAACCCTACGAAAGAGAAGGGTGGAGTACTAACGTTGTCAAAAGATGAAGAAAATGATCTTACTATTTTCATAAAACTTAAATTT
>JBBYHO010000021.1:3289881-3308850 GCA_038382025.1 Adansonia gregorii
CCATCTCACCTTGCGCTAACAATCTATAAGAGACCCTCCTCGCTCGGTCCACCTCTGATGTGGGCGTGCGCCTACCGAGACTGTATTTGTACAATTAAATCTCGCAGAAGCGTCACTTTTTTGGTCGATCATATTTTTAAAAAGTATATTTGCTTCGGTCGAGAAGTTTCTCGGCTCGAACCCGAGTGCTTGTTTATAAAATAAATTGAAAAAGGGGTGCAACACGAGGACTTCGCAGAAGGTCACCTATCCTAGTACTACTCTCGCCCAAGCATGCTTAACTACGAAATTCTGATGGGATCCAGTGCATTAGTGCCGGTATGATCGCACCCATCCCACCTTGTGCCAACAATCTATAAGAGACCCTCCTCACTCACTCCATCTCTGATGTGGGCCCGCGCCTTTCGAGATTGTATTTCGAATGATTAAATCTCACAAAAGTGTTACTTTTTTGGTCGATCTCCTTTTTAAAAAGCATATTTGCTTCGGTCAATCGATTTCCTGACTCGAACCCGAGTGCTTGCTTAAAAAATAAATTCAAAAAGGGGTGCAATGAGGACTTCCTAAGAGATTACCCATCTTAGTACTACTCTCGCCTAAGCACACTTAATTGCAGAGCTTTGATGGGTTATGGCGCATAGTGCTGGTATCATCGCACCCATCCCACCTTGCGCCAACATTCTATAAGAGATCCTCCGCGCTCGCTCCATCTTGGATGTGGGCTCACGACTTCTGAGATGGTATTTCGCATGATTAAATCTCGCAGAAGCGCCACTTTCTTGGTTGATCTCATTTTTAAAAAGTATATTTGGTTTGGTCAATCGATTTTTTGGCTCAAACCCAAGTGTTTGCTCAAAAGAATAAATTCAAAAAGATGTACAACACGAGGACTTCCTAGGAGGTCACCTATCCTAGTACTACTCTCGCCCAAGCATGCTTAACTGCAGAGTTCTGATGGGATCCGGTGCATTAGTGCTGGTATGATCGTACTCATCCCACCATGTGCCAACAATCTACAAGAGACCCTCTTCGCTCGCTCCATCATCGTTGTGGGTCCGCGCCTTCTGAGATTGTATTTTGCATGATTAAATCTCGCAGAAGCATTGCTTTTTTGGTCCATCTCATTTTTAAAAAGTATATTTGCTTCAGTCGATTGATTTCTTAACTCAAACCCGAGTGCTTGCTTAAAAAATAAATTCAAAAAGGGGTGCGACACGAGGACTTCCCAGGAGGTCACCCATCCTAGTACTACTCTCGCCCAAGCACGCTTAATTACGAAGTTCTGATGGGATCCCATGCATTAGTGTCGATATGATTGCACCCATCCCACATTACGCCAACAATCTATAGGAGACCCTCCTCGTTCGCTCAATCTTCGATGTGGGCCCGTGCCTTTCGAGATTGTACTTCGCACGACTAAATCTCGAAGAAGGGTCACTTTTTTGGTCGATATCATTTTTAAAAAGTTTATTTGCCTCAGTCGATCAATTTTCTGACTCGAACCTAAGTGCTTGCTTAAAAAATAAATTCAAAAAGGTGTACGACATGAGGACTTCCCAAGAGGTCACTCGTCCTAGTACTACTCTCGCCAAAGCACGCTTAACTACAAATTTCTGACGGGGGCCCATGCATTAGTGCCGGTATAATCGCACCCATCCCACCTTCCGCCAACAATCTATAAGAGACCCTCCTCGCTTGCTCCATCTCTGATGTGGGCTCGCGCCTTCTGAGATTGTATTTCGCACAATTAAATATTGCAGAAGGGTCACTTTTTTGGTCGATCTCGTTAAAATGTATATTTACCTCGGTAGATCGATTTCTCGACTCAAACCCGAGCGTTTGCTTAAAAAATAAATTCAAAAAGGGGTATGACACGAGGACTTCCTAATAGGTCACCTAACCTAGTATTACTCTCACCCCAACATGCTTAACAACGATGTTCTGATGGGATCCCATGCATTAGTACCGGTATGATCGAACCCATCCCACCTTACGCCAATAATCTATAAGCGACCCTCCTCGCTCGCTCCAGCTTTGATGTGGGCCCACGCCTTCTGAGATTGTATTTAGCACGATTAAATCTTACAGAAGGGCCACTTTTTTGGTCGATCTAGTTTTTAAAAAGTATATTTGCTTCGATTGATTGAATTCTCGACTCGAACCCGAGTGCTTGCTTAAAAAACAAATTTAAAAAGGGGTGCAACACGAGGACTTCCCAGGAGGTCACCCATCTTAGTACTACTCTAGCCTAAGCACATTTAACAGTGAAGTTCTAATGGGATCCGGTGCATTAATGCTTGGATGATTGCACCCATCCAACCTTGCGTCAACAATCTATACGAGACCCTCCATGCTCGCTCCATCTCTGAGGCGGGCCCACGCCTTCCGAGATTGTGTTTCGCATAATTAAATCTCACAAAAGCATCACTTTTTTGATCAATCTCGTTTTTAAAAAGTATATTTGCTTCGATCGATCGATTTCTCGACTCGAACCTGAGTGCTTGCTTAAAAATTAAATTCAAAAAAGGAGGCAGCACGAGGACTTCCCAACAGGTCACCCATCCTGGCACTACTCTCGCCCAAGCACACTTAATTGCGAAGTTCTAATAGGATCTGGCGCATTAGTGCTGGTACGATCGCACCCATCCCACCTTGCACGAATAATCTACAAGAAACCCTCTTTGCTCTCTTCTTTTTTTATCTGGGCCCACGCCTTTCGAGATTATATTTTGTATGATTAAATCTCCTTGGAGCATCATTTTTTTGGTCGATCTCGTTTCTAAAAAGAATATTTACTTCGATCGATCAATTTCTCGACTCGAACCCAAGTGCTTGCTTAAAAAATAAATCTAAAAAAAGGTGCAACACGAGGACTTCCCAAGAGGTCACCCATCCTAGTACTACTCTCGCCCAAGCACGCTCAACTGCGGAGTTCTGATGAGATCCGGTGCATTAGTGTTGGTATGATGGCACCCATCCCACCTTGTGCAACAATCTATAAGAGATCCTCCGCGCTTGCTCCATCTTCGATGTGGGCTTGCGGCTTCTGAGATGGTATTTCACATGATTAAATCTCGCAGAAACGTCACTTTTTTGGTCGATCTCGTTTTTAGAAAGTATATTTGCTTTGGTCAATCGATTTCTCAGCTCAAACCCGAGTGCTTGCTTAAAAAAATAAATTCAAAAAGATGTGCAACATGAGGACTTCCTTAGAGGTCACCCATCCTAGTACTACTCTCGCCCAAGCATGCTTAACTGCAGAGTTCTGATGGGATCCGGTGTATTAGTGCTGGTATGATCGTTCCCATCCCATCATGTGCCAATAATCTACAAGAGACCCTCCTCACTCGCTCCATCACCGATGTGGGTCCGTGCCTTCTGAGATTGTATTTCGCACGATTAAATCTCGTAGAAGCGTTGCTTTTTTGGTTGATCTCATTTTTAAAAAGTATATTTGCTTCAGTCGATTGATTTCTTAACTCAAACCCGAGTGCTTGCTTAAAAAATAAAGTCAAAATGGGGTGCAACACGAGGACTTCCCAGGAGGTCACCCATCCTAGTACTACTCTCGCCCAAGCACGCTTAACTACGAGGTTCTGACGGGATCCCATGCATTAGTGTCGATATGATCGCACCCATCCCACTTTGCGCCAATAATCTATAAGAGACCCTCCTCGCTCGCTCAATCTTCGATGTGGGCCCGTACCTTCCGAGATTGTATTTCGCACGACTAAATCTCGCAGAAGGGTCAGTTTTTTGGTCGATATCATTTTTAAAAAGTTTATTTGCCTCAGTCGATCGATTTCTCGACTCGAACCTAAGTGCTTGCTTAAAAAATAAATTCAAAAAGGGGTACGACACGAGGACTTCCCAAAAGGTCGCCCGTCCTAGTACTGCTCTCGCCAAAGCATGCTTAACTACGAAGTTCTGATGGAAGCCCATGCATTAGTGCCGGTATGATCGCTCCCATCCCACCTTCCGCCAACAATCTATAAGAGACCCTCCTCGCTCGCTCTATCTCTAATGTGGGACTGCACCTTCTGAGATTGTATTTCGTACGATTAAATCCCGCAGAAGGGTCACTTTTTTGGTCGATCTCGTTGTTAAAAAGTATATTTGCCTCGGTAGATCGATTTCTCGACTCGAACCCGAGCATTTGCTTAAAAAATAAATTCAAAAAGGGGTATGACATGAGGACTTCCCAATAGGTCACCCATCCTGGTACTACTCTCGCCCCAACACGCTTAACAATGAAGTTCTGACGGGATCCCATGCATTAGTGCCGGTATGATCGCATCCATCGCACCTTACGCCAATAATCTATAAGTGGCCCTCCTCGCTTGCTCCATCTTTGATGTGGGCCCACGTCTTTTGAGATTGTATCTGGCACGATTAAATCTTACAGAAAGGCCACTTTTTTGGTCGATCTAGTTTTTAAAAAGTATATTTGCTTCGGTTGATTGATTTCTCGACTCGAACTCGAGTGCTTGCTTAAAAAACAAATTCAAAAAGAGGTGCAACACGAGGACTTCCCAAGAGGTCACCCATCCTAGTACTACTCTCGCCCAAACAAACTTAACTGCGAAGTTCTGATGGGATCCAGTGCATTGGTGCTGGTATGATCGCACTCATCCTAATTTGCGCCAACAATCTATAAGAGACCCGCCTTGCTCGCTCCATCTCTGATGTGGGCCTGCCCCTTCTAAGATTATATTTTGCACGATTAAATCTCACAAAAATGCCACTTTTTTTGTCGATCTAGTTTTTAAAAAGCATATTTGCTTCGATCGATCGATTTCTTGACTCGAACCCGAGTGCCTGCTTAAAAAATAAATTCAAAATTAGGTGCAACACGAGGATTTCCCAAGAGGTCACCCATCTTAGTAATACTCTCACCCAAGCATGCTTAATGCGTAGTTCTGATGGGATCCCATGCATTAGTGCTGGTATGATCGCACCCATCCCACCTTGTGCCAACAATATATAAGAGACCCTTCTCGCTTGCTCCATCTCCGATGTGGGCTCGCGCCTTGTATTTCGCATGATTAAATAACGCAGAAGCACTGCTTTTTTGGTCGATCTTGTTTTTACAAAGTATATTTGCTTCAGTCAATCGATTTCTTGACTTGAACCCGAGCGCTTGCTTAAAAAATAAATTCAAAAATAGGTGAAACACGAGGGCTTCCCAAGAGGTCACCCATCCTAGTACTACTCCCACCCAAGCACGCTTAACTGCGGAGTTTTGACGAGATCCGGTGCACTAGTGCTGGTATGATCGCACCAATCCCACCTTGTGCCAACAATCTATAAAAGACCTTCCTCGCTCACTCCATCTCCGATGTGGGCCCGTGCTTTCAGAGATTGTATTTCGCAGGATTAAATCTCGTAGAAGTGTCACTTTTTTTGTCGTTCACATTTTAAAAAAGTATATTTGCTTCGGTCGATCGATTTTTTTGACTCGAACCCGTGTGCTTGCTTAAAAAATAAATTCAAAAAGAGGTGAAACACGAGGACTTCCGAGGAGGTCACCCATAGTAGTAGTACTCCCGTTCAAGCACTCTTGACTACGGAGTTTTGATGGGATCCGGTGCAGTAGTGCTACTATGATCGCACCGATCCCACCTTACGCCAACAATCTAAAAGGGACCTCATTCCCTTGCTCTATCTCCGATGTGGGCCCGTACCTTTCGAGATTGTATTTCGAACAATTAAATCATGCACAAGCGTCACTTTGTTGGTTGATCTCCTTTTTAAAAAGTATATATGCTTCGATCGATCGATTTTTTGGCTCGAACCCGAGTGCTTGCATTAAAAATAAATTCAAAAATGGGTGTAACACGAGGACTTCCCAAGAGGTCACCCATCTTAGTACTACTCTCGCCCAAGCACGCTTAATTACAG
This sequence comes from Adansonia gregorii, assembly GCA_038382025.1. NCBI lineage: Eukaryota > Viridiplantae > Streptophyta > Magnoliopsida > Malvales > Malvaceae > Adansonia > Adansonia gregorii. Next base: position 3,295,783 of record JBBYHO010000021.1, read on the forward strand.
AGTTCTAATGGGATCTGACGCATTAGTGCTAGTATGATCGCACCCATCCCACCTTGCGCCAACAATCTATAAGAGACCCTCCGTGCTCGCTCCATCTTTTATGTGGGCCTGTAGCTTATAAGATGGTATTTCGCATGATTAAATCTCGCGAAGCATTGCTTTTTTGGTCGATCTCATTTTTAAGAAATATAATTGCTTCGGTCGATCGATTTCTCGACTCGAACCTGAGTGCTTGCTTAAAAAATAAATTCAAAAAGGTGTGCAACACGAGGACTTCCTAGGAGGCCCCCATCCTAGTACTACTCTCGCCCAAGCATGCTTAACTGCGAAGTTCTGACAGGATCCGGTGCATTAGTGCTGGTATGATCGTACCCATCCCACATTGCGCTAACAATCTATAAGAGCCCTCCTAGCTCGCTCCATCTTTGATGTGGGCCCATACCTTTTGAGATTATTTCTCGCACGATTAAGTATCGTAAAAGCACCATTTTTTGTCGACCACACTTTTAAAAAGTATATTTGCTTCGATCGATCGATTTCTCGACTCGAACCCAAGTGCTTCCTTAAAAATTAGATTAAAAAAGGGGGCAGCACGAGGACTTCCTGGGAGGTCACCCATCCTAGTGCTACTTTCACCCAAGTACGCTTAACTGCGAAGTTCTGATAGGATTCGGCGCATTAGTGCTGGTATGATCGCACCCATCCCACCTTGCACGAACAATCTACAAGAGACCCTCCTCGCTCGCTTCATCTTCGATATGGGCTCATGCCTTTCGAGATTATACTTCGTACGATTAAATATCACTGAAGCACCGCTTTCTTGGTCGATCTCATTTTTAAAAAGAATATTTGCTTCGGTCGATCGATTTCTTGACTCGAACCCGAGTGCTTGCTTAAAAAATAAATCTAAAAAATGGTACAGCACGAGGACTTCCCAAGAGGTCACCCATCCTAGTACTACTCTCGCCCAAGCATGCTTAACTGCAGAGTTCTGATGGGATCCGGTGCATTAGTGCTGGTATGATCGCACCCATCCCACCTTGTGCCAACAATGTACAAGAAACCCTCATCGTTTGCTTTATCTCTGAAGTGGGCTCGTGGCATCCGAGATTGTATTCCGCACGATTAAATCTCATAGAAGCATCATTGTTTTGGTCAATCTCATTTACAAAAAGTACATTTGCTTCGATCGATCAATTTCTCGACTCGAACCCAAGCACTTGCTTAAAAAATAAATTCAAAAAGGGGTGCAACACGAGGACTTCCTAGGAGGTCACCCATCCTAGTGCTACTCTCGCCCAAGCACACTTAGCTGTGAGGTTCTGATGGGATCCAGGGCATTAGTGCTGGTATGATTGCACCCATCCCACCTTGCACCAATAATCTATAAGTGACCCTCTTCACTCGCTCCATTTTCGATATGGGCCCACGCCTTCTGAAATTGTATTTCGCATGATTAAATCTCACAGAAGCTTCGCTTTTTTGGTCGATCTCATTTTTAAAAAGTATATTTGCTTCGGTCGATCGATTTCTCGACTCGAACCTGAGTGTTTGCTTAAAAAATAAATTTAAAAAGGGGTGCAACACGAGGACTTCCCAACAAGTCACCCATCCTAGTACGACTCTCGCCCAAGCACGCTTAACTATGGAGTTTTGATGGGATCCAGTGCATTAGTGCTGGTATGATCACACCCATCCCACCTTGCGCCAATAATCTATAAGAGACCCTCCTCGCTCTCTCCATCTCAGATGTGGGCCTACGCCTTTCTAGATTGTATTTCGCATGATTAAATATTGCAGAAGCATCGCTTTTTTGGTCGGTCTCATTTTTACAATTATATTTGCTTCGGTCAATTAATTTCTCGACTTGAACTCGAGTGCTTGCTTAAAAAATAAATTTAAAAAGGGCTGCAACATGAGGACTTCCAGGAGGTCACCCATCCTAGTACTACTCTCGCCCAAACAAACCTAACTACGATGTTCTGATGGGATCCAGTGCATTGGTGCTGGTATGATCACACTCATCCCAATTAGCGCCAATAATCTATAAGAAACCCTGCTCGCTCGCTCCATATCCGATGTGGGCCTACCCCTTCTGAGATTGTATTTCGCACGATTAATTCTCTCAGAGGTGCCACTTTTTTGGTCGATCTCATTTTTAAAAAGTATATTTGCTTCGATCAATCGAGTTCTCGACTCGAACCCGAGTGCTTGCTTAAAAAATAAATTCAAAAAAGGGTGCAACAGAAAGACTTCCCAAGAGGCCACCCATCCTAGTCCTACTCTCGCCCAAGCACGCTTAGCTGCGAAGTTCTGATGGGATCCTGTGCATTAGTACTGGTATGATCGCACCCTTCCCACCTTGTGCCAACAATCTATAAGAGACCCTCATCGTTCGCTTCATCTCCGATGTGGGCCTGCGACTCCCAAGATTGTATTTCGCACGGCTAAATCTCGTAGAAGTGTCACTTTTTTGGTCGATCTTGTTTTTAAAAAGTATATTTGCTTTGGTCGATCGATCTCTCGACTCGAACCTGATTGCTTGCTTAAAAAATAAATTTAAAAAGGTGTGAAACACAAGCACCTTCGAAGGTAACCCATCCTAGTACTACTCTCGCCCAAGCATGCTTAACTGCGAAGTTCTGATGGGATCCGGCACATTAGTGTTGGTATGATCGCACCCATCCCACCTTGCGCCAACAATATACAAGAAACCCTCCTCGTTCTCTCTATCTCCGATGTGGGCCTGCGCCTTTCAAGATTGTTTTTTGCACGATGAAATCTCACAGAAACGTCACTTTTTTGGTCGATCTTATTTTTAAAAAGTATATTTGCTTCGGTCGTTCGATTTCTCGACTCGAACCCGAGCGCTTGCTTAAAAAATAAATTAAAAAAAGGCTGAAACACGAGGACTTCCTAGGAGGTCACCCATCCTAGTACTACTCTCACCCAAGCACGTTTAACTGTGAAGTTTTGGTGGGATCCGGTACGTTAGTGCTGGTATGATCGAACCCATCCCACCTTTCGCCAACAATCTATAAGAGACCCTCCTCGCTCGCTCCATCACCGATATGGGCCCACGCCTTTTGAGATTATTTTTTGCACGATTGAATCTCGCTAAAGCATCACTTTTTTGGACGATCTCATTTTTAAAAATTATACTTGCTTTGGTCGATCGATTTCTCGACTCGAACCCGAGTGCTTGCTTAAAAAATAAATTCAAAAAGGGGTGAAACACGAGGACTTCTCAGGAGGTCGCCAATCCTAATACTACTCTCGCCTAAGCATGCTTAACTGCGGAGTTCTGATGAGATCCTGTGCATCAGTACTGGTATGATCGCACCCATCCCACCTTGTGCCAACAATCTATTAGAGACCCTCCTTGCTCGCTGCATCTCTGATGTGGGCCCGCAACATCTGAGATTGTATTTCACATGATTAAATCTCGCAGAAGTGCCACTTTTTTGGTTGATCTCATTTTTAAAAAGTATATTTTCTTCGGTTGATCGATTTCTCGACTCGAACCCAAGTGCTTGCTTAAAAAATAAATTCAAAAAGAGGTGCAACACAAGGACTTCCCAAGAGGTCACCCATACTAGTACTACTCTCACCCAAGCACGTTTAACTGCAGATTTCTGATGGGATCCAGCAAATTAGTGCTGGTATGATCGCAGCCATCCCACATTGCGCTAACAATCTATAAAAGCCCTCCTCGCTCGCTCCATCTCCGATGTGGGTCGGTACCTTTAGAGACTATTTCTTGCACGATTAAATCTCGTAGATGCACTAGTTTTTTGGCCGATCTCATTTTTCAAAAGTGTATGTGCAACGACCGATCGATTTTTCGATTCGAACCCGAGTGCTTCTTAAAAAATAAATTCAAAAAAGGGTGAAACACGAGGACTTCTTAGGAGGCCACCCATCTGAGCGCTACTCTCGCTCAAGCACGCTTAACTGCGAAGTTCTGATGGGATTCTATGCATTAGTGCTGGCATGATCGTACCCATCCGACCTTGCACCAACAATCTATAGGAGACCCTCCTCGCTCGCTTCATCTTTGATATGGGCCTGCACCTTCTGAGATTGTATTTCGCACGATTAAATCTAGCAGAAACGTTGCTTTTTTGGTCGATCTCATTTTTAAAAAGTATATTTGCTTTGGTCGATCGATTTCTCCACTCGAACCCGAGTGCTTGCTCAAAAAATAAATTCAAAAATGTGTGTAACACGAGGACTTCCCAGGAAGGCCACCCATCCTAGTACTACTCTCGCCCAAGCATGCCTAACAGCGGAGTTCTGATGGGATCCAGTGCATTAGTGCTGGTATGATCCTACCCATCCCACCATGCGCCGACAATCTACAAGAGTCCCTCATTGCTCGCTTCATCTTCGATGTGGGCTCGCATCTTCTGAGTGCTTGCTTAAAAAATAAATGCAAAAAGAGGTGCAACACGAGGACTTCCCAGGAGGTCACCCATCCTAGTACTACTCTCGCCCAAACAAACTTAACTGCGAAGTTCTGACGGGATCCTGTGCTTTAGTGCTGGTATGATCGCACTCATCCCAATTTGTGCCAACAATCTAGAAGAGACCCACCTCGCTCGCTCTATCTCCAATACGGGCTCGCCCCCTTTGGGAATGTATTTCGCACGATTAAATCTCGCAGAAGCGTTACTTTTTTGGTCAATCTCATTTTTAAAAAGTATATTTGCTTTGGTCGATCGATTTCTCGACTCGAACCCGAGTGCTTGCCTAAAAAATAAATTTAGAAAAAGATGTAACACGATGACTTCCCAAGGGTCACCCATCGTAGTCTTACTCTTGCCCAAGCAAGCCTAGCTGCGAGGTTCTGATGGGATCCTGTGCATTAGTGCTGGTATGATCGCACCCATCCCACCTTGCGCCAATAATCTATAAGGGACCCCCCTCGCTCGCTCCATCTCCGATGTGGGCCTGCGTCTTTCGAGATTGCATTTCCCACGATTAAATCTCACAGAAGTGTCACTTTTTTGGTCGATCTTAATTTTAAAAAGTATATTTGCTTTGGTCAATCGATTTCTCAACTCGAACCCGAGTGCTTGCTTAAAAAATAAAATTAAAAAGAGGTGAAACACGAGCACTTTTAGGAGGTCACCCATTCTAGTACTACTCTTGCCAAGCATGCTTAACTGCAGAGTTCTGATGGATCCGGTGCATTAGTGCTGGCATGATCGCACCCATCCCACCTTGCACCAACAATATATAGGAAACCCTCCTCACTCGCTGTATCTCTGATATGGGCTTGCGCCTTCTGAGATTTTTTTTGCACGATTAAATTTGCAGTAGCATCACTTTTTTTGTCGATCTCATTTTTAAAAAGTATATTTGCTTCGATCGATCAATTTCTCCACTCGAACTTGAGTACTTGCTTAAAAAATAAATTCAAAAAGGGGTGAAACATGAGGACTTCATAGGAGGTCACCCATCCTAGTTCTACTCTCGCCCAAGCACGCTTAACTGCGATGTTTTGATGGGATCCGGTACATTAGTGCTGGTATGATCGAACCCATCCCGCCTTGCGCCAATAATCTATAAGGGACCCTCCTCGTTCGCTCCATCTTCGATGTGGGCCCACGCCTTCTGAGATTGTATTTCGCACGATTGAATCTCGCTGATGCATCATTTTTTTGGCCGATCTCGTTTTTAAAAAGTATATTTGCTTTGGTCGATCGATTTCTCAACTCGAACTCGAGTGCTTGCTTCAAAATAAATTCAAAAAAAGGTGAAACACGAGGACTTCTTAGGAGGTCGCCCATCCTAGTACTAATCTCGCCCAAGCATGCTTAACTGCGGAGTTCTGATGGGAGCCTGTGCATTAGTGCTAGTATGGTCGCACCCATCCCACCTTGCGCCAAGAATCTATTAGAGACCCTCTTCGTTAGCCCTATCTCTGATATGGGCCCGCACCTTTTGAGATTATATTTCACACGATTAAATCTCGTAGAAGCATCACTTTTTTGGTTGATCTCATTTTTAAAAAGTATATTTGCTTCGGTCGATCGATTTTTTAACTCGAACCCGAGTGCTTGCTTAAAAAATAAATTCCAAAAGAGGTGCAACATGAGGACTTCCCAAAAGGTCACCCATACTGGTACTACTCTCGCCCAAGCATGCTTAACTGCAGATTTCTGATGGGGTTCGGTGCATTAGTGCTGGTATGATCGCAGCCATCCCACATTACGCCAACAATCTATAAGAGCCCTCCTCGCTTGTCCCATCTCCGATGTGGGCCCACACCTTTGGAGATTATTTTTTGCATGATTAAATCTTGCAGAAGCATCATTATTTTGGCCGATCTCGCTTTTAAAAAGTATATTTGCTTCGGTCGATCAATTTTTCAACTCGAACCCAAGTGCTTGCTTAAAAAATAAATTCAAAAAGGGGTGGAACACGAGGACTTCTCAAGAGGTCACCCATCCTAGTACTACTTTCGCTCAAGCACGCTTAACTGCAAAGATTTGATGGGATTCTATGCATTAGTGCTGGCATGATCGCACCCATCCCACCTTGCGCTAACAATCTATAAGAGAGCCTCCTCACTCGTTCCATCTCCGATGTGGGCCCGTGCCTTCCAAGATTGTATTTAGCATGATTAAATATCACATAAGTGCTACTTTTTTGGTCGATCTCATTTTTAAAAAGTATATTTGCTTCGGTCGATCGATTTTTTGACTCGAACCCGAGTGCTTGCTTAAAAAATAAATTTAAGAAAGGGTGAAACATGAGCACTTCCAGGAGGTCACCCATCCTGGCACTACTCTCACCCAAGCACGCTTAACTGCGAAGTTTTGATGGGATCCGGTGCATTAGTGCTGGTATGATCAAACTTATCCCGCCTTGCTCCAACAATCTATAAGAGACCCTCATCGCTCGCTCCATCTTCGCTGCGCCTTCTAAGATTGTATTTTGCACGATTGAATCTCGTTGAAGCATCGCTTTACTGGCCAATCCCATTTTTAAAATGTATATTTGCTTTGGTCGATCGATTTCTCGACTCGAACCCGAGTGCTTGCCTAAAAAATAAATTCAAAAAAGGGTGAAACACGAGGACTTCTCAAGAGGTCACCCATCCTAGTACTACTCTCGCCCAAGCATGCTTAACTGCGAAGTTCTGATAAGATCCTATGCATTAGTGCTGGTATGATCTCACCCATCCCACCTTGCGCCAACAATCAATTAGAGACACTCCTCACTTGCCCCATCTTCGATGTGGGCTCGCTCCTTCCGAGATTGTTTTTTGCACGATTAAATCTCCCAGAAGTGTCACTTTTTTGGTCGATCTCATTTTTAAAAAGTATATTTGCTTCGGTTGATCGATTTCTCGACTCAAACCCGAGTGCTTGCTTGAAAAATAAATTGAAAAAGAGGAGCAACATGAAATCTGCCCAGGAGGTCACCCATCCTAGTACTACTCTTGCCCAAACAAACTTAACTGCGAAGTTCTGATGGGATCCTGTACATTAGTGCTGGTATGATCGCACCCATACCACTTTGCGCCAACAATCAATAAGAGACCCTCATCGCGTGCTCCATCTCCGATGTAGGCTCGCGCCTTCCGAGATTGTATTTTACACAATTAAATCTCGCAAAAGCGTCACTTTTTTGGTCGATCTCATTTTTAAAAAGTATATTTGCTTTGGTCAATCGATTTCTTGACACGAACCCGAGTACTTGCTTAAAAAATAAATTTAAAAAGGGGTGCAACACAAGGACTTAGGAGGTCACCCATACTAGTACTACTCCCGCCTAAGCACGCTAAACTGTGGAGTTTTGATGGGATCCGACGTATTAGTGATGGCATAATCGTACCCATCCCACATTGCGCCAACAATCTATATGGGCCCTCCTCGCTCGCTCCATCTTCGATGAGGGCCCGCGTCTTTCGTGATTGTTTTTCGCACGATTAGATCTCGCAGAAGTATCACTTTTTTGGTCAATCTCGTTTTTAAAAAGTATATTTGCTTTAGTCGTTTCATTTCTCAACTCGAACCCGAGTGCTTGCTTAAAAAATAAATACAAAAAGGGGTGCAACATAAGCACTTCCCAGGAGGTCACCCAAACTAGTGCTACTCTTACCCAAGCACGCTTAACTACGGAGTTCTGATGGGGCTTGGCGCATTAGTGCTGGTATGATTGCACCCATTCCACATTACACCAACAATCTATAAGAGCCCTCCTCGCTCGTTCTATATCCGATGTGGGCTCGCATATTCCGTGATTGTTTTTCGCACGATTAAATCTCGTAGAAACATTGCTTTTTTCGTTAATCTCATTTTTAAAAAGAATATTTGCTTCGGTCGAATGATTTCTCGACTCGAACCTGAGGGCTTGCATAAAAAAAAATTCAAAAAGGGGTGCAACACAAGGACTTCCCAGGAGGGCACCCATCCTAGTACTACTCTCGCCCAAGTACGCTTAATTACGAAGTTCTGATAGGATCCGGAGCATTAATGCTGGTATGATCACACCCATCCCACCTTGCGCCAACAATCTATAAGAGACCTTCCCCGCTCGCTCAATCTCCGATATGGGCTTGCACCTTCTAAGATTGTATTTCGCACGATTAAATCTCATAGAAGCGCCACTTTTTTCGTCGATCTCATTTTTAAAAACTATATTTGCTTTGGTAGATAGATTTCTCGACTCGAGCCCAAGGGCTTGCATAAAAAATAAACTCAAAAAGGGGCGCAACACGAGGACTTCCCAGGAGGCCACCCATCCTAGTACTACTCTCGCCCAAGCACGCTTAATTACGAAGTTCTGATGGGATCCGGTGCATTAATGCTGGTGTGATCGAACCCATCCCACTTTGTGCCAATAATCTATAAGAGACCCTCCTCATTCGCTCCATCTCCGATGTGGGCTCGCACCTTCTGAGATTTTATTTCGCATGATTAAATCTCGCAGAAGCGTCGCTTTTTTCATCGAACTCATTTTTAAAAAGTATATTTGCTTCGATCAATAGATTTCTCGACTCGAACCCGAGGGCTTGCATAAAAAATAAGTTCAAAAAGAGGTGCAACACGAGGACTTCCCAAGAGGTCACCCATCCCAGTACTACTCTCGCCCAAGCACGCTTAACTGCGGAGTTCTAATGGGATTCGGTGCATTAGTGCTGGTATGATCGAACCCATCCTACTTTGCGCCAACAATCTATAAGAGACCCTCATCGCTCGCTCTATCTTTTATGTGGGCCCGCACCTTCCGAGTTTGCATTTCGCACGATTAAATCTCGCAGAAGCGTCACTTTTTTGGTCGAACTCATTTTTGAAAAGTATGTTTGCTTCGGTCAATACATTTCTCGACTCGAACCCAAGGGCTTGCTTAAAAAATAAATTCAAAAAGTGGTGCAACACGAGGACTTCCCAAGAGGTCACCCATCCTAGTACTGCTCTCACCCAAGCATGCTTAACTGTGGAGTTCTAATGGGATCCGGCGCATTAGTGCTGGTATGATGGCACCCATCCCACCTAGTGCCAAAAATCTATGAAAGACTCTCCTCGCTTGCTCCATCTCTGATATGGACCTGTGCCTTTCGAGATTGTATTTCGCACAAATAAATCTCATAGAAGCGTCACTTTTTTGGTCGAACTCATTTTTAAAAAGTGTATCTGCTTCGGTCGATAGATTTCTCGACTCGAACCCGAGGGCTTGCATGAAAAATAAATTCAAAAAGAGGTGCAACATGAGGACTTCCCAAGAGGTCACCCATCCTAGTACTACTCTCGCCCAAGCATGCTTAACGGCGGAGTTTTTATGGGATCCGATGCATTAGTGCTGGAATGATCGCACCTATCCCGCCTAGCGCCAATAATCTTAAAGTGACCCTCCTCGCTCGCTCCATCTCTGATATGGGCTCGCACCTTTCGAGATTCTATTTCGCATAATAAAATCTCGTAAAAGCATCGCTTTTTTGGTCAATCTCATTTTTAAAAATTATATTTGTTTCGGTAGATAGATTTCTAGACTCGAACCCGAGGGCTTGCATAAAAAATAAATTCAAAAAGAGGTGCAACACGAGGATTTCCCAAGAGGCCACCCATCCTAGTACTACTCTCGCCCAAGCATGCTTTATTGCGGAGTTCTGATGGGATCCGATACATTACTGCTGGTATGATCACACCCATCCCACCTTGCGCCAACAATCTATAAGAGACCCTCCTCGCTCACTCCATCTTCGATGTGGGGCCGTGCCATTTGAGATTGTATTTCGCATGATTAAATATCGCAGAAGCGTCACTTTTTTCTTTGATCTCATTTTTAAAAAGTTTATTTGCTTCAGTTGATAGATTTCTCATCTCGAACCCGAGTGCTTGCATAAAAAATAAATTAAAAAAGAGGTGCATCACGAGGACTTCCCAAGAGGTCACCCGTCCTAGTACTACTCTCACCCAAGCATGCTTAACTGTGGAGTTCTAATGGGATCCGGTGCATTAGTGCTGGTATGATGGCACACATCGCGCTTTGCGCCAACAATCTGTAAGAGACCCTTCGCACTCCCTCTATCTTCGATGTGGTCCCATGCCTCCAAGATTTTATTTTGCACGATTAAATCTCCCAAAAACATCGCTTTACTGGTCAATCTCACTTTTAAAAAGTATATTTGCTTCGGTTGATCGATTTCTTGACTCGTACCCGAGTGCTCGCTTAAAAAATAAATTCAAAAAGGGGTGCAACACGAGGATTTCCCAGGAGGTCACCCACCCTAGTACTACTTTCCCCTAAGCACGTTTAACTGCGGGGTTCTGATGGGATCCGATGCATTAGTGCTGCAATGATCGCACCCATCCCAATTTGCGCCAGCAATCTATAGGAGACCCTCCTCATTCGCTCCATCTCCGATGTGGGCTCGTGCCTCCGAGATTGTATTTCGCACGGTTAAATCTCGCAGAAGCACCGCCTTTTCGATCACTCTCATTTTTAAGAGTATATTTCCTTTGGTCAATCGATTTCTTGACTCGAACCCGAGTGCTAAAAAAATAAATTCAAAAATGGGTGCGACATGAGGACATCCAAAGAGGTCATCCATCCTAGTATTACTCTTGCCCAAGCACGCTTAACTGCAGAGTTCTGATGGGATCCGGTGCATTAGGGCTGGTATGATCGCACCTATCCTAATTTGCGCCAACAATCTATCAAAGACCCTCCTCGCTTGCTCCATCTTCGATATGGGCCCGTGCCTCCGAGATTTTATTTTACACGATTAAATCTCATAGAAGCGTCATTTTTTTGGTCGATCTCGTTTTAAAAAAGCTATAATTGCCTCGGTCGATCAATTTCTCGACTCGAACCTAAGGGTTTGCCTAAAAAATAAATTCAAAAAGGGGCGCAACACGAGGACTTCCTAGGAGGTCACCCATCCTAGTATTACTCTCGCCCAAGTATGTTTAACTACGGAGTTCTGATGGGATCCGGTGCATTAGTGCTAGTATGATCGCACCCACCCAATTTGCGCCAATGATCTATAAGAGACCCTCCTCACTCGGTCCATCTCCGATGTGGGCTCGCGCCTTCGAGATTGTATTTCGCACTATTAAATCTTGTAGAAGGGCCATTTTTTTGGCCGATCTTATTTTTAAAAAATATATTTACTTCAGTTGATCGATTTCTCGACTCGAACCCGAGTGCATGCTTAAAAAATAAATTCAAAAAGGGGTGCAACACGAGGACCTCGTAGGACGTCACCCATCCTAGTACTACTATCGCCCAAGCACGCCTAACTGCAGAGTTCTAGTGGGGTTCGATATATTAGTGCTGGTATGATCGCACCTATCCCAATTTGTGCCAACAATCTATAAGAGACCCTCCTCACTCGCTCCATCCCCGATGCAGGCTCGCGAGTCTGAGATTGTATTCCGTACGATTGAATCTCCCAGAATCGATGCTTTTTTGGTCGATCTTGTTTTGAAAAAGTATATTTGCTTCGATCGATCGATTTCTCGACTCGAACCCAAGTGCTTGGTTTCCAAATAAAAACAACAAGGGGTGCAACACGAGGACTTCCCAGGAAGCCACCCATCCTAGTACGGCTCTCACCCAAGCATGCCAAACTGCAGAGTTCTGATGGGATCCAGTGCATTAGTGTTGGCATGACCGCACTCATCCCAATTTACGCCAACAATCTATAAGAGACCCTCCTCGCTCGCTCTATCTCTGATGTGGGCCTGCGCCTCCGAGATTGTATTTCGCATGATTAAATCTTACAGAAACGTCACTTTTTCGGATGATCCAATTCTTAAAAAGCATATTTCCTTCAGTTGATCGATTCCTCAACTCGAACCCGAGTGCTTGCTTTCAAAATAAATTGAAAAAGGGGTGCAACACGAGGACTTCCTAGAAGGCCACCCATCCTAGTATGGCTCTCGCCCAAGCACGCCTAACTGTAGAGTTCTGATGGGATCCGGTGCATTAGTGTTGGCATGATCACACTCATCCAAATTTGTGCCAACAATCTATAAGAGACCTTCCTCGCTCGCTTTATCTCCGACGTGGGCTCGTGCCTCCGGGATTGTATTTCGCACGATTAAATCTCGCAAAAACAACGCTTTTTCGATCGATCCCATTTTTAAAAAGCATATTTCCTTCAGTCGATCGATTTCTCGACTCGAACCATAGTGCTTGCTTTCAAAATATATTGAAAAAGGGGTGCAACACGAGGACTTCCCAGGAGGCCACCAATCCTAGTACGGCTCTCGCCCAGGCACGCTTAACTGCGGAGTTCTGATGGGATCCGGTGCATTGGTGTTCGCATGATCACACTCATCCCAATTTGCGCCAACAATCTATAAGAGGCCCTCCTTGCTCGCTCTATCTCCGATGTGGGCCTACGACTTCGAGATTGTATTTCGCACGATTAAATCTCGCAGAAACGTCACTTTTTTGATCGATCTCGTTTTTAAAAAGCATATTTCCTTCGACCGATCGATTTCTCGACTCGAACACGATTGCTTGCTTAAAAAATAAATTCAAAAAGAGGTGCAACACGAGGACTTCCCAAGAGGTCACCCATCCTAGTACTACTCTCGCCCA
>JBBYHO010000021.1:3309511-3357001 GCA_038382025.1 Adansonia gregorii
AATAATAAAAGAGTCTTCCACGAATTTAACTCCAAAAATCCAACTTTCTTCTTGTCAGTTTCCAGAAGCTTGTCAATCACAAGGCATGGTCGCACCTTATTAAAGGTGATCTTCTGCCCACTTTATGCACTCTCTTCCAAATGACTGGATTTTTACATGAGAAGCCAAAATCATGCATTTAAGCCAGATTCCATCCAATCTTTGACAGTTCACCACCTAAATTAAAACAAACATAATATCCATAATTAAGCACAAAATATAACTAGAAAATGAGGAATTAAACACAATAACACATAACTATTTATAACCTATCAGGCATCTAATCACTTCTGTGTATATCCTAGAGAAAAACCTCTATATCTTTAATGTTATAACCCCAAACGCCTATTATGATTATCATTCTAGGGTAGTAGGGCGCGATACTGAGAAATGCATTTATTTTAAATAAATGGTACAAAGCTTCATTGATTCTAAAGTTCCATAATTCAAGATGAACCAAGGTCCGAATGTTGCTGCAAGCCCCTTACCAAACCATGCTAAGCTAGTAGCAAACATAATTGGTGTCAAGGACAATTATGAGGTCAAGAGGAGCATGGAAGAAGTTAGGATGCTAATGAGTTTGGCTTGGCAAATATTGATTCTGGCAGGAAAGCATAACACAGTTGTAAGATCAAAAAAAGAACTTGATAATTTCTGTAACTTCCACACTATTTATGTCCATACTCTTTAGGCATGCAAAAAATTCAATATGATGGTCCAGAGAATAATGGACAAAGGTAGCATTGAATTCAATGATAAAAAACAAGTGTCTTATATGAAATCGGTGAATATGATTAGGGTAGAAATGACACAATCACTGTATGGGAGATGATGACCACTTATCCTTTATAAACAGTCAAATTCTGAGAAGAATTCTTTGATGCCTATGCCAAGGTTATTCATAAAGACACTTACACCATTCCTATATACGATTGACAAAGTTAATCCTTAAAAATATAAAAGTCGAGTCATGGTGATCAAAAAGCCCATTAAATTAATCATCGCTGTTCATTTATCAGAGATTAGCCATTTAACCCACAGTGGTAGATGTTATGCTCCATTTGCTCAAGAAAATTAGAAGATCAATGCCATTCTAATTTCTAACATTTTTCGGGTTAGAGAAAAGGACTCAAAATTTAAGAATATTAAAAAATAAATGAATAAGAAAGAAGCCATTGAGATTTTGAAATTTATCAAGCACTGTAAATATAGCGTTGTCGATCTGTTAAGCAAGTAACTAGCTAAGATCTCTATACTATTCTTACTCCATAACTCAAAAGTTCATCCAAATGCACTATTAAAAGTATTGAATGAGGTGTATATGCCATCGACTATTTCAGTAAACAAAATAAGTCACCAGTGAATAGTATCACCGCTGACAGTGATAGGGGTAGTAACAAAGCCATACTTATCACCACCAACTACAAAGGTTATATCTTACTAAAAGTTCACATAGATGATAGTTCTACCGTCAATGTCATGGCCTTAGCTACCTTAAACAAGCTTTTGTTTGATGTCTTCCACATCAAGCACAACCATATGGTGAGGCATTCAGAGGACCTATTGTAGAGTCATTAGAAATATCACTATTCTACTCCAGATAGGCCCATGCACCTACGAGATTGATTTTTAGGTAATAAACATTATTTCATCCTATAATTGCTTACTCGAAAGGCTATGGATACATTCAGCTAAGGTAATACCTTCGTATTTAAACCATAAGCTAAAATTCATGATCGATGACAAAGTGGTCAGTATTAAAGCTGAGGAAGAGATGATTACCATTGCTATGTACTAGTTTTCTATGGCGATCCAAAGAAAGCATGTGTGACTTAAAAAAATATGGTGGGTGGTTATATTGGTTCGAGCCTTTAGGTTATCCTTTCATCAAGAATTGAATTAAGCATAACATGAAGGGAAGAAATATCATCGAGTGAATTGCTCACCTTACTATTCTAGAAAGGCTAACATGAGGTGGTTGTAAATTTAGAGTTGCCATTGATCATTTCGAGCAAGGCATGATCAGGTGCCTATTGAAAATAATGTTTTAAGTTACAAAACTCAAAACATCAATTTCAAGGTCTACATGGTCCAAAGATTCATCGGTTAGGTTTGGGAGTAGGCTAGCGCAAATAAGGATAAACATCCTTATGATGCCGAAATCGATACCTCCAAACTATATCTTGTGTTGTTTTTAGTTTAGTCAGTTCTACTTTATAATTATTTCATTATAATCCCCTTTAATGCGTGAAATTTTTGTAAATTATAGATTCAGGTTTAGAAAAAATTTATATCACCTATACATCTCGAAGATGTGAAGAACATAGTATTTTGACGAAAATAATCTTTAAATTAAATTTTAAAAATTTGAATATTCCATGTTAGGCACTAGAGAAAAATAATACAGGATAGTTATTATAAAAGAGAAACATGTTAATAAATGAAAAAGAATATAATAATATCACATAAAGGTAATCATACATAAAAACATAAAGATGGAAAGATGATCAAAATATATCTCGTAATTGTTTTTGATTATTGAAGAATAATCGAATGACAACTTTAAGATAAGTTTGAATTCAGAGGTAACTTAAGGTGTAAAAAAAAAGGTTTTGATAAAAATGGCTTGGGATGTGTGAAAAAAGATCTTTAGATTTTGATTGTAAAGTAGGGTTAGAATATCCCTTCAAAAGGTAGGTTGAAGCATAAAAAATATGATGATTTGGATGTGTTCAAAAGAAGGTTTTGATTGAAAGACCTTTTAGGTAGTTTTGGCAGAGAGGGAAAATTTATATTTTAGATGAAAAACAAGGTTGGGGTTCCCCTCAAAGAGCAGGGTTGGAGTACCCCTGAAGGTGAAAATTTTATGTTTTTAAAAAATTTGTTTAGAAATCTCAAAAAGATTTAGGAAAGAGAAAATTCAAGTTTTAAATGAAAAGTGACATTGGAGTATCCCATCGAAAATAGGGTTGAAGTATCCACATTGATGAAAATTTTAATGTTTATGGAGAAAAGGAATATTTTTAGGTAAAAAAGGTATTTTGAAAATAGAACCTTAGATTTTGAATAAAATTATTCTTTTTGTTTTAGTCTTGATTCAAGCCGAGAAGACTTATGTTGTATTACATGACTCCGTAAGGAGTCAATTGGATGTACTTCGAGATGTTTGAGCATTTTAATAAAGATAAGATAAGAAATTGGGTTGATTTTATTTCTAAAAATAAGGGATAGCATCATGCTATCTCACTTCTTAAATTTATTTCAAGTTTGTTTAAAGCCATTAGAGGGTGAATGAGGTACCATTGGAAGGGTTACTGGATGAGGATTAATAAAAAAAATATTCTAAAGACCTAGAAAATTACTTTCTAGGTAGAATTAATTCTCAAAGTTAGGTTTGTTTCAACACTGGCAGCATATGTAGGGGAAAAGACACACTGGACTTTGGAAAATCATCTCAATATGCAGGAAAAAAAGTACTGGACTTTGGAAAATCATCTCAAACTCATTCGATATTATTGAATCACAAACAATACCTTTCCAAAAAGGGAATTTGACAAAATTTCTAGAAAAAGTATTAAAAGAATAAAAAAATTCATCCAGTGGGTTGAAATGCCCAAACAGAATGCCATTTGCTAGTTTGAAGGGTTTTAGACAGCAAATATTTGAAAAATCATAATTGCTTCATTTAAAATGGTCTAGCTACAAACGAGGCATTTTTACAAAGATAATCAATGTTATTTTAAGGAAAAATATCAAAAAAATTCTAAAAATATGTGTTTGGTCTCGAAAATAATTTTTCTATGGTGGGCACAGTGCTACCAAAGCAAAAACAAGGGAGCTTTTTTTTGGTATTTTCTGGTTTCTTAGGACTAAACTTGAGCCATGGACATTTAAATATGATAGAAAAGAATAGGTGACATAGGCATCATGAATTAATTCCATAATCCCAAAACAGTTTGGGACAATGAAACAGCCTATTGACCATGCCATAAATGACGACATTAGGCTCTAGATCAAGGAGTAAATATTTTAAAATAAGGAAAACTCTATTTATTTTGGAAACTAGAACTCATAACTTTATTTGACCATGAGTTCAAAAATAAAAACTTGATTTATCGCTAAAATTGAAAAACCTATTTTGTGAAAACACTAAATCCATGTTACTCTCCATTTATTAGAGGTAATATAAATTTAACTTGGGGTTTTTTGAAAATTAAAATTTTTGCACAAACAAGCAAGTATTTTGACAAAATGGTAATGAATTAGATGCAACTCACATAAAATGAACATGGACAATGCATTCAAACAAACAAAAATGATATTTTGACAATGAAAAAGGTGGTCAAATGAAAGATGATACACTAAGTTACACAAGAATGTTAGCCCTATAAATAACATCTAGAATCAAACTATGTACGATGGTTTGAACATCTTTAACCAAAAGAAAGCATGCTTAAATTTTTAAGATGACATTTTTTTTCATGAAACCTATTGAGATGCAGAGAAATATATGAATATGCTAAAGGCATGTTAGGGTGAAGATTTAAGCATGTGTTAAGTACGTGAAAATGGGTGAAACATAACAAAAAAATACGTGAACAAGGGTTATTGTGATGGCAAAAATAAAACATGGCATGTTTGATCATCCAAGCAACATCAAGGCATCAAAAGGATCATTAAAATCCTAAGACTACAAAAACCAAGGCCATAATGATGATTAAGAATCTTAGAAGGGTCATGGTAATATATAGAGGTAACTAAAATGATGTAAATGCTGAAGAATAAGAAAATAAGTAGAGCAAGGGGAGAAAATATACCAAAGCTTCAAGATTTAACTTTTTCTTTAAGTAGCCATTTTGGACTCACTTATATCCCTCTTTTGATGTTGAATAGTAATAAAATGATGAAAAGAAGAAGCTTTTTAGTTAGGGTATAGATAGAGGCAAGTTTTAAAAGGAAAGATAAGTGGAATAAAGAGTTTTGAAAGGGTTTTTAATGGTAGTTTTAAGTAGCTTCAGGGATGGGGAAGGGTTTTTGGTTTTTTATTGGCTATGGAATATTAAGAGAATGTATGAAAATAAGTACTTTCTGTAGAGAATATTTGTGTGGTAGTTTTTCTCCCTGAAAGGTTTTTTATTAGCTAAGCCAAAACTAACGTATATAGCTATATGAATATGAGACAAAAATATGAAAAGCAAGGGTATTATAAGGTTTGGTACATGTACCTCATGCAATGATAGGGTACTGTGCTTAGTTACCATGCAAACTTATTGGTTTGCTCAATAAAAATAGTGGATCAAGGCCACTTTATGTAGCTAAGCATTGAGAAAAATTAGACTTTCCTTTTAATAACTTGCATAATGTCATAAAATGTCCACTATCATTGGCTATTAGGCTTTCAAAATTTTTTTAAATCTCATCACAAGCCCAAAGCTGATGCCTAGTAATTATAATGATTTTTGGTGCAAAGTTATGTTTGAGTTGGATTTTTATATCAATGCTGCAAACACCAAAAAATGGCTTGAACTAAGCAAAAATGCCTTAGTTATTGATACAAAACATTTTTTATCAATACACAAGGTAACTTTTTCCCATCAGTATCGATACAATGATGTATTAATTGCAAGATAAAAAAAAGTTTTAGTTTCCAAACTTAGAGGTATGAATCGATACTACATGGGCTTGTATCGATATTCTTCCTTACAAAATATATTGATACCCCTCTTAGCTGTTGCTGAGTATCAAGAGTAGGGCAAAGAGAAATAGACATCATTTTATTGAGGGAGGATGATGCTTCTTAAGTGCTTACAAAAATAAAATTTTAAGTGCTTGTAAAAAAGTCTCTAAATTACCTCTCTTTGGTTAAAATAATGGGAGATTGACTTGTGCTTGTCCTTATTACTCCAAGAATGCTAAAAGTAATGACCTTCGATGCTGCAAATAACGGCTCGAACAAAATGTCAATAGTTACCCCTCTTTGGCTATTACTGAGTATCAAGAATAAGGTAAAGACAAATAAACATTATTTTGTTGAAGTAAAATGATGTTTCGTAAGTGCTTGCAAAAATGAAATTTTAATTAATGTTTTGCCATGTTGATCACAATATATTGGCGACAATTTTGATGAAAATTTGAATAGGTTTTTACAAGGTTTGACCTTTCTACTAGGCTTTTGGATTCTTTCTTAAGGTTTAACCTCTCTAGATAGGAGCCAACTAATCTTGACTTTGACTCTATAGATGCCTAGCTCTTTATGGGCATATTGAATTAGTGCCTAACTCTTTGTGGATAGACTCGATCATGCTCGGCTCTTTGCAGATGGACTTAACTAGTGTCTAGCTTTTTGTAGATGACTCAACTTGTAATCAGCTCTTTATTGATACCTAGCTTTTTATAGACTAAAAAAAACGTCTAACTCTTTGTAGACTAAAAGAAAAAGGCATCCAGCTTTTTGTGGACTAAAGGAAAAAAGACATCCAACTTTTTATGGACTAAAAAAAAGGCATCCTGGTTTTTATGGACTAAAAGGAAAAAAAGGCATATCTAGATCTTTGTGGACTAAATAGAAAAAAGGATGTATAGCTATTTATGGAATAAGAGAAAAAATGCATTTAACTCTTTATGGACAGAGAGAAAAAAGGCATCTAGCTTTTTATGGACTAGGAGAAAAAAAGGTGTCTAGCTCTTTGTGGGCTCAAAGGAAAAAAAGTTGTTGAACTCTTTATGGAATAAAAGGAAAAATATGTCCAGTTGTTTGTGGACTAAAAGAAAAAAGGCATCCAGCTCTTTATGGACTAAAAAGAAAAAAGGCGTCCATCTCTTTGTGGACTAAAAGGAAAAATGACATCCATCTTTTTATAAACTACAAGGAAAAAAAGAGTCCAGCTTTTGGACTAATCTGGTGCTTGATTTTGGGCTTGTTAGTTGTTTATTTTCAATGAGTTTGATAAGGTGATCTCTCACTCTAGGATTCACTAACCTTTTTTTAAATTTCTAAAAGTTTTAAACATTAAGTTGCTTTTAGAGGTACAAGTGGCCTATGATTATGAAAGGATGGTTTCAAGCTTAAATAGTTTATGTTTGAGGGCTTTTGGTTACGTTGAGTTTGTTACCAGGTATGGATGATTTCTGTTGTCCATTTTGATTTAGAGGGTGTCTTTGGTGGTCTGGGTGGATTGATATGAATTTAGGTTGTTTTAATGGTAGGTGAAAAAGAATTTTTTTCCCCTTACCTTTAGGCTGAGGTTTATTAGGGAGAAGGTTTTAAACATATTTTCAGGGTGTGAAGGTCTAAAGGTAAGATCGACTATGGTCCCAACATTCATTCTTGATCTTTAGAAATAAAACAAAATGCTTACGAAGTTTTCATCTTTTCAAAGTAATGCTAGGAAATCCTATTATTAGTTCTGTTCATTTATTAAGCATTATTAATTAAATGATAAATATGATGCAACATGGGATGCATAAGTTACAAAAAGACTTTGCAAGAAATCAAATGACTATATCTTATTTTTAAAAAAGGTACAAGTTATTACAAATTCTAAGATCATTTAAGATTTTGAAATACAAAAAAAGTTAAGAGTAGTCTTTTTGGTTGTTTAGCCTTTGATGCTAATGACATGTATCTTTCACTAAATACTTTCAGAGATCTTTCTTAAGGGTTAATCTTTTTGGTGCTAGTCAACTCACGAGGAGATTCTTTGGATTCCCTATGGTAAGATGGTTGTCCTAAGATTAGATAGACATTATTTTTTTTTAAAAAAAAGAAGGAAATAATGCTCTTAAGTTTTTATCGTAGAATTCTTTTAGGCTTAGTATCACTTACTAGAGTTAGAATTAATAGGAGTAGGCAAATTGCTGCTCTTTATCTCAGTTAAGATCAAGGCTTCTTAAGAAAATATGCATTTTTACCATAAGCCCTTTCATATTTGGAGTCTATTTTTCTCAAGCATTTTTTTAATCAGGAAGATTTGTTTGTGTTCTAGGTCACCTTCTCGGAACTAATGAGTATAGTGTTTTTTTGTTATAGGCTATCATCATGCATTTTGAATACATCTGCTAGTGATAGATAGCTTTCATTCTTTTTTTTTTCTAGATAAGATTGAGTTGCTCATATCAGTTTTTGACCTATTTAGCTTCTTTAAATTATGATTCCATCAAGACTTTTAGTGAAGGGATTTCAACTTCGATAGGTAAAATAGCCTCTATGTCGTAAACTAAGGAAAATGAGGTAGAACCCATAGAGGTCTGAATTGTTATATGATAGGCATGTCTTACAAATGGTAACTTTTCATGCCAATCTTTGTACGTTTTAGCCATTTTTTGACTATTTTCTTAATAATCTTATTGGCTACTTTGACCACCTTATTCATTTTTAAATGACATGGCAATGAGTTTTGATGTTGAATTTTAAACTGGAAACATATTGCTTACATCATCCTATTTTTCAAGTTGCATGCATTATCTGTTATAATTTGTTCAGGAAGCCTATATCTATGGATGATGTCTTGTTTCATAAATTTGCACACAATGGATTTGGTGGCGTTGGCATAAGAAGCCACTTCTACCCACTTGGTGAAATAATCAACAGTGACTAAAATGAAGCAATGCTCTTTTAAAGCCTTTAGGGTGATCAGTCCGATCATGTCCGTAACCTATATAGAAAAAGGCCACAGGGCTATCATAACATGTAAAGCTGATGGTCGGACATGGATTTTGTCCATGTAGACTAAGTATTTATGGCACTTTCGAGCTTAGTCAATGCAATCCTTCTTAAGAATTATCTAATAATAGCCTGATCGCATGACTTGTTTTGCCATTCATGCCCATTGGTATATGTATCTTAGATTCATTCATGGATTTCTTCAAGGATTCTTTTGGCTTCAAAGGCATCCATACATTGGAGTTGTACCTGATACTAGCATTTCTTATATAAAATTCCACCATCCAAAATAAAGCTTGCAACTATTTGTCGGATGGTTCTCTTGTCAGTCTTTGTAGCATACTTGCCACCTAGCTAATCTTTCTAAGAAGGAAGGGACCTCACATAAGTATTTAATGGGATGAAGTTTGGCAATCAGCCATGTGGTATGGTATAGCATGTATTGCCTTAACCTTCAGGCTATCCAAGCTAAAGCGCAACATAACTTTTCTACTGCTAAATAGTTTTTTTAATATTCCATGAACTTCTTGCTCAATATAGAAAACTAATTTTGGTCAGGTCTCTTCTCTAATAGTCTCAAATATCTAAGATTGATAACTTAATGGCCACCCCATTGGGAGTGACCTTCTCTGAATGACTTCTACATTTTCAACACCTTTTAGTCATATTTAAATGGACGTATATGCATGTGACAAAAGGTGCCACTTTGAACCCTAATTTTAGATAAGCAAGATCAATGTTTTAAAAAATTATTTATCAATACTTTTTTTTTCAGATTTTGGAAATCTATTTCTGCAGATAGTATCTCGATCAAATTTTCCATTTTTAGGAATTTTTTGAGAATTTTTCATAAAATTCGAGAAGTTAACCATCGTATATTTTTACTAATACCTATATGATATTTATGCTAATACTCACTCTGAAAAATCAAGAATATTCAAGGAAAAATTTGTATTGGCATTTTTTATCACAAGGAATCAAGTTGGCAATTGTGGCAATTATTTTTAAACTTTTCACTTTATCGCAAGTATTTTGCTCATGAATTTTTTTGTAAAGAGTTATTTCAAATTTTAGATTTTTATCTTTACCATTTTGTAAATTGATATTTTGAATATTTAATTCATTTTATATAAGTTTCAATGTATTTTTAATTTTTTTAATTCTAAAATACGAGCTTTCTTTTATCTGTAAAATTTTTAGTGGAATTTTCTCAAGTTCCAAACTTCAAAATTCTTTGAATAATTCCATTTACCACCATTTAAATCAATTTTTCAAAATTCATTTTATTTTATGAGTTTTACATTTTTTTATAATTTTTCTATTTCCAAGTTATAGAGTTTTCTCTTTTGTAAATTGTTTTTGTAAGATTTTTTTAAGCTTATAATTTATAATAATCTTCAAATATTATTATATAATTCATATTAATTCAATTTGTAAAAATTTTATTTATCTATGAGTTTTACATTTTTACATATAATAATTTTTCTTGGTAAAGAGTTTTCTCATAAAATTTTATGAGCTTGCTATTTTTAATTTTTTTCTTATACATAAAAATTGTGTTCATTGTTAGACTAAATTAAATTGATCATATGAAATTTTATTTCAGGTATATAATTTTTAATTTTACAATTTAATCTTTTTAATTAATTTTTATGGGATAATCGTACATATTATATATAAATATCACTTAAAAATGCTCTAGAAATGGATTATGTCATTGACGACCTAAGCCATGAATTTATACAAATAAAAAATTTAAATCAAATCAAAATTATGAGTAATTATGATAAGTAATAGATAAATAAAATAAAACAAACGAAATGGTGTAGAGACCATTTGGCCAGGGCATTTCTTTTATGCCTTTGCCAACCTTAATCCCTATAAATAGGGATGCTTTTATTCATTTTAAAGCTTTAGTTATTGGCATGAAAAAATACAAAAGAAAATACCTTTTTCACTTAACTTTCTTATGTTTCTTTAAGGTACGAGCCTTATACTTTTTTGTTTTTCTTCATTTTTCATTTCATTTATGATTCAACGCCACATTAAGGTTAATGGATTTTCATCCATGTTGAAAGACTAAACATGGTGATTATATATATATGGCATTTTTTGTTATTTTAGTTATTTTTTATTTTATCATATAGAATATTGTTTTTGTTATAATTTTGATTTTGTTGTATATGTTTATTGATGTTTATGCCATTCTTGTCTTAAATTTGTATGTTAATATATTGTTAAATACTTTTTGTATATTTATTTTTATGATTTAATTTTTTTTAAGCTTGGTAATAATTATTTATGTTCATTTTCATAATTTTATATATCAAAGCATTTATATGTTTTATGTTTCTTAGTTTGGCTGAGTTTGGTAGACCGTTTTGATTATGATTTTGTACTTTTTTTTTTGAAAATTTTACGTTTCCTTATATTTTTAGGTTATTTTACAATATTAAAAAAACACAGGAGCTAAACTATAAAATATGTAGAAATTTTTTAAGGCCATTCTTGGTTTGGCTGAATGCTTCATAGGCCATGTGGAGATGGATTTGTGTGTTTTTAAACATTTTAGGTATTTTTAACACTTTAGAGGTCATTTTGCAATTTTAAAAAGTTTAAGGACTAAATTGCAAAATATGAGACTAAACATGAACAACATAGCAAATAGGCTCTTGAAAATTCGACCAAACATCTTGAATTCGAAACAAAATTTTTAACTTTTTGCAAACTAGTCCTTAAACATTTTAATATTTGCATTTAGGTCCTTAAGTAAAAATTACAAAATATAACACAAAAATCATCAAACCATATGAGAATAAACCATGTCTTCTAAGGTTATATTTTGCATTATTAAACGTCACAGAAATATAATTTTTTTAATTAATCTCATTTTTAAAAAATATTTACTCAGATCGAATGATTTCTCGACTCGAACCCAAGTGTTGAAAAAATAAATTCAAAAAGGGATGCAATATGAGGACTTCCCAAGAGGTCACCCATCCTAGTTTATTCTTGCCCAAGCACACTTAACTGCGCAGTTTTGGTGGGATCCGATGCATTAGTACTGGTATGATTGCATCCATCACATCTTACGCCAACTATCTATAAAAGACCCTTCTTGCTCGCTCCATCTCCCATGTTGGCCCACATCTTCTAAGGTTATATTTGGCATGATGAAACATTGCAGAAATGAAATTTTTAACTAATTTTGTTTTTGAAAAATATTTACTTAGATCGATCGATTTCTTGACTCAAACCTAAGTGCCGAAAAAATAAATTCAAAAAGGGGCATAACATGAGGACTTCCCAGGAGGTCACCCATCCTAGCACTACTTTCGCCTAAGCATGCTTAACTATGAAGCTCTGATGGTTGTGCACTAGTGCTAGTATGTTTACACCCATCACATCTTGTGCCAACAATCTACAAAAGACCATCCTTACTCGTTCTATCTCCCTTGCGAGCGCACGTCTTCCTAAGTTATATTTCACATGATTAAAAGTAAAAAAATGTGATTTTTTAAATAATCTTGTTTTAAAAAATTATTTACTCATATCGATCAATTTCTCGACTCGAACCCAAGTGCTAAAAAAATAAATTAAAAAATGGGTGCAACCCAAGGACTTCCTAGGAGGTCACACATCCTAGTACTATTATTGCCCATGCATGCTTAACTGCGAAGTTCTGATAGGATCCTGTGCATTACTGTTGGTATGATCACACCCACCACATCTTGTGCTAACAATCTATCAAAGACCCTTCTCACTTGTTCCATCTCTCATGCTACCTTGTGTCTTTCAAGGTTATAATTTGCACGATTAAACATCGCCAAAATGTGGTTTTTTTAATTAATCTCATTTTCTAAAAATACTTACTCAGATCAATCGATTTCTTGACTCGAACCCAAGTGCTAAAAAAGTAAATTGAAAAAAGGCTATAACACGAGTACTTCCTATAAGGATACATCGTAGTATACTTTCGCCTAAACACGGTTAACTGCGAAGTTCTGATAGGATCCGGTGCATTAGTGACGGTATGATTGTGCCCATCACATCTAGCACCAACAATCTATAAAAGACCCTTCTCGCTCACTTTATCTCCTTTCTGAGCCCACGTCTTTCGAGGTTATGTTTTGCATGATTAAACTTTATAGAAATGCAATTTTTATAATTAATCTTGTTTTAAAAAATATTTACTCAGATAAATTGATTTCTCAACTCAAACGCAAGTGCTAAAAAAATTCGAAAAGTTGTGCAACATGAGGACTTCCCAGAGGCCATCTATCCTAATGCTATTTTTGGCCAAGCATGCTTAACTGCAGAGTTCAGATGGGATATGATGCATTAGTGCTGGTATGTTTGCACCATCACATCATGCGCCAACAATTTATAAAGGACCCCCTCACTAGCTCCATCTTTCATGTGGGCCCATGTCTTTTGAGGTTATATATCGCACAATTAAATGTCAAAGAAATGTCATTTTTTAAATTAATCTTGTTTTTAAAAAAATAGTTGCTATATCAATCCATTTTTTGGCTCAAACCTGAAAAAATAAATTCAAAAAAGGGTTCAACACAAGGACTTCCAAGGAGGTCACAACTCTTACTACTATTCTCGCACGCTTAACTATGGAGTTTTCATGGGATCCAATGCATTGCTGCTAGTATGATCACACCTATCACATCTTGTGCCAACAATTTACAAAAAAACCCTCATCGCTCGCTCCATTTCCCATGCAACCCAAGTCTTTCGATGTTATATTTTGCACGATTAAATGTCATAAAAATGTGATTTTTATAGTTAATCTCGTTTTTAAAAATATTTACTCAGATCGATCGATTTCTCGACTGAAACCTAAGTGCTGAAAAATAAATTCAAAAAGAGGTGCAACACGAGAACTTCCTAGGAGGTCACTCATCCTAGTACTACTCTCGCCTAAGCATGCTTAACTGTAAAGTCATAATGGGATCCGGTGCACTAGGGTTGGTATGATCACACCCATAATATCTAGCACCAGCATGCTGTAAAAGACCCTTCTGGCTCGCTCCATCTCCCATGCAAGCCTACATCTTTTGAATTTATATTTTGAATGATTAAACGTCACAGAAATGCAATTTTTTTAATTAATCTCATTTTTAAAAAATATTTACTCAAATCAGCAAATTTTTTGACTCTAACTAAAAGCTAAAAAAATAAATTCAAAAAGAGTTGCAACACAAGGACTTCCCAGGAGATCACCCATCTTAGTACTACTCTCACCCAAGCATGCCTAATTACAAAGTTTTGATTAGATTCGGTGCATTAGAGCTGGTATGATCATACCCTTCATGTCTTGGACCAACAATGTATAAAAGATCATCCTCGCATGCTGCACTACCTATGTGTACTCGCATCTTCCGAGGTTATATTTCACTCGATCAAACATCACAAAAATGTGACTTTTGTAATTAATTCATTTTTAAAATATATTTACTCAGATTGATCTATTTCTTGACTTAAACCTAAGTGCTGAAAATTTAATTTAAAAAGGGTTGCAACATGAGGACTTTCCTGAAGGTCACCTCTCCTAGTACTACTTTCGCCCACACTCTTAGCTACGAAGTTTTGATGGGATCCGGTGCATTAGTGCTGGTATGATCGCACCCATCACATCTTGCACCAAGAATCTATGAAAGACCCTACTTGCTTGCTCTATCTTCCATGTGGGCCCGTATTTTTTGAAGTCATATTTTGAATATTAAAAAGCTGTAAAAATACGATTTTTGTAATTAATCTCATTTTTAAAAAATATTTGATCAGATCGATTGATTTCTCAACTTGAACCGAAGTGCTAAAATTAAATTCAATAAAGGTTGAACATGAAGGCTTCTTTGGAGGTCACCCTTCTGAGTACTCCTCTCACCTAAGCATGGTTAACTGCAGATTTCTAATGGGATCCAATGCATTAGTGCTGGTATGATCGCACCCATTACATCTTGCACCAACAATCTGCAAACAACCCTCCTCGCTCACTCCATCTCCCATGCAGGCCTACATCTTCTGAGGTTATATTTCATACAATTAAACATCGTAAAAAAGCAATCATTTTTAGTTAATCTCGTTTTCAAAAAATATTTGCTTAGATCGATCTATTTCTCGACTCAAATCCAAGTGCTGAAAAAACAAATTCAAAAAGAGGTGCAACGCAGGGACTTTTCAAGAGGTCACCCATCCTGGTACTACTCTCGCCCAAGCATGCTTAACTGCGAAGTTCTAATAGGATCCGGTGCATTAGTACTGGTATCATCGCACCCATTACATCTTGCACCAATAATCTATAAAAGAACTTCCTCACTCTATCTCCCATGCATGCCTATGTCTTCTGAGGTTATATTTCATACGATTAAACCTCATAGAAAAGCGATCTTTTTTAGTTAATCTCGTTTTTAAAAAATATTTGCTCAGATCGATCGAATTCTTGACTTAAACCCAAGTGCTAAAAAATAAATTCAAAAAAGGGTGTAACACAAGAACTTCTTAAGTGGTCACCTATCCTAGCACTACTCTCGCACAAGCATGCTTAACTACAGAGTTCTGATGGGATCCGGAGCATTAGTGCTATTATGATCGCACCCATTACATCTTGCACAAATAATCTATAAAGACCCTCCTCGATCGCTCTATCTCCATGCATGCCTATGTCTTCTAAGGATATATTTCACATGACTAAACCTCATAAAAATGCAATCTTTTTTAATTATTCTTGTTTTTAAAAAATATTTGCTCAAAGCGATCAATTTCTCAACTTGAACCCAAGTGCTAAAAAAATAAATTCAGAAATAGGTGTAACAAGAGGGCTTCTCAGTAGGTCACCCATCCTAACACTACTCTCGCTTAAGCACACTTAACTGTGAAGTTCTGATGGGATCCGGTGCATTAGTACTGGTATGATCACACCAATGACATCTTGTGCCAACTGTACACAAAAAACCCTCTTCGCTCACTCTAATTCCTAAGCGGTTCATGTCTTCCGAGATTATATTCGGATGATTAAACCTCGTAGAAATGTAATTTTTTTTAATTAATCTCATTTTTAAAAAATATTTGCTCATATTGATCGATTTCTTGACTCGAACCTAAGTGCTAAAAAAATAAATTCAAAAAGGGTTGCAACACGAGGACTTCCCAAAAAGCCACCTATCCTACTACTACTCTCGCTCAAGCACGCTTAACTGTGGCGTTCTGATGGGATTTGGAGCGCTAATGTTTGTATGATCGCATCCATCATATCTTGCACCAACATTCTATAAAAAACCTTTCTCGCTCTAACTCCCATATGGGCCCACATCTTTCAAGGCTATATTTCAAACGATTAAACGTTGTAGAAATGCAATGTTTTTAACTAATCTCATTTTTAAAAAAATTTACTCAGATCGATAGATTTCTCAACCCTAACTGAAAAGCTTAAAAAATAAATTCTAAAAGAGGTGCAACATGAGAACTTCCTAGAATATCACCTTTCTTTGTACCACTCTTACCTAAGCACATCTAACTGCGGAGTTATGATGGGATCTGGTGCATTAGAGCTAGTATGATTGCACCCGTCACATCTTGCGCCAACAATTTATAAAAGATCATTATCGCGTGTTGAATCTCCTATGTGTGCTAGCGTCTTCTAAGGTTATGTTTCACTCGATTAAATGTCATAGAAATAAGATTTTTGTAATTAATCTCATTTTAAAAAAATTGCTCAAATTGATTAATTTCTTGACTCGAACCAAAGTGCTAAAAATTAAATTCAAAAAAGGCTGCAACATGAGGACTTCCCTGGAGGTCACCCCTCCAAGTACTCCTCTCGGCCAAGCATGCTTAACTGCAGAGTTCTAATGAGATCCAGTACATTAGTGCTAGTATGATCACACCTATCACATCTTACACCAATAATCTATAAAACTCCTCAGTCGCTCTATCTCCAGTGCAGGCTTGCATCTTTTGAGGTTATATTTCACATGATTAAACCTTGCATAATGTAATTTTTTTTCCTATAATCACGTTTTTTAAAAATATTTGGTTAGATCGATCGATTTCTTGACTCGAATCCAAATACTAAAAAAATAAATTTAAAAAAGGGGCAACACGAGGACTTTCTAGGAGGTCACCCATCCTAGTACTAATCTCACGCAGGCACACTTAACAATGAGGTTTTGATGGGATCTGGTGCATTAGTGCTACCATGATCGCACCCATCACATCTTGCGCCAACAATCTAAAAAGACCTTCGCCGCTCGCTCCATCTCCCATGCAGGCTTGCATCTCTCAAGTGTATATTTCACACGATTAAACCTCGCAGAAATGTGATTTTCTTAATTAATCTCGTTCTTAAAAATATTTGCTCAAATCGATCAATTTCTCAACTCGAACCGAAGTGCTGAAAATTAAATTCAAAAGAGGTTGCAACATGAGGACTTTCTAAGAGGTCAACCATTTTTGTACTACTTTCACCTAAGCACGTTTAACTATGGAGTTTTGATGAAATCTGATGCATTAGAGCTAGTATGATCACACCCATTACATCTTGTGCCAACAATCTATAATAACCCTTCTTGCTCGCACCATCTCCTATGCAAGCCTACGTATTTCGAGGTTCTATTTCGTACGATTAAACCTCACAGAAATGCAATCTTTTTTAATTAATCTCATTTTTTAAAGATACTTGCTTAGATCGATAGATTTCTCGACTCGAAACCAAGTGCTGAAAGATATATTTAAAAAGAGGTGCAACACGAGGACTTCCCAAGAGGTCACCCATCTTAGTACTACTCTCACACAAGCATGCTTAATTGCGGAGTTTTGATGGGATCCGTTGCATTAGTGCTACTATGATCGCACCAATTACATCTTGCGCCAATAATCTTTAAAGGGCCCTCCTTACTCGCTCCACCTCCCATACAGGCCTGCATCTTTTGATGTTATATTCCGCATGATTAATCCTCTCAAATATGCATTTTTTGATTAATCTCATTTTTAAAAAATATTTGTTCAGATCGATTGATTTCTCAACTCGAACCCAAGGGTTAAAAAAATAAAATAAAAAAAGGTACAACACAAAGGCTTCCCAAGAAGTTAACCATCCTAGTACTACTCTCGCCCAAGCGCACTTAACTACGGAGTTCTGATGGGATCCGATGCATTAGTACTGGTATGATTGCACCCATCACATCTTGCGCCAACAATCTATAAAAGTCCCTCCTCACTCACTCCATCTCCCATGTAGGCTCGCATCTTCCGAGGTTATATTTCGCATGATTAAACCTCACAGAAATATCAACTTTTTAATTAATCACATTTTTAAATATACTTGCGTAGATCAATCATTTTCTCAACTCAAACCCAAGTACTGAAAGATAAATTCAAAATAAAGTGCAACACGAGGACTTCCCAAGAGATCAGCCATCCTAGTATAACTATTGCACAAGCACGCTTAACTGCGAAGTTCTAATGGAATCCGGTGCATTGTGCTAGCATGATCACACCCATCACATTTTGCACCAATAATTTATAAAAGACCGTCCTTGATTGCTACATCTCTAATGCGGCCATGCATCTTCCTAGGTTATATTTCGCACAATTAAACCTTGTAGAAATGTAGTTTCTTTAATTAATCTCATTTTTCTAAATATTTGCTCAAATCGATCGATTTCTGGACTTAAACCCAAGTGCTAAAAGATAAATTCAAAAAAAAGTGCAACACTAGGACTTCCTAGAAGGTCAGCCATCCTAGTACACCTCTCGCTTAAGCATACTTATTCACCCAAGCACACTTAACTATGGAGTTTTGATGAAATCCGATGCATTAGTGCTGGTATGATCACCCATCACATCTTGCGCTAATAGTCTATAAAAGACCCTCATCGCTAGCAACATCTCCTGTGTGGACGTATTTCGAGGTTATATTTCACATGATTAATCCTCGCAAAAATATGATTTTTCTAATTAATCTCGTTTTTTTAAATATATTTGTCAAATTGATCTATTTCTTGACTTAAACCTAAGTGTTGAAAATTAAATTCAAAAATGGGTGCAACACGAGGACTTCCTAAGAGGTCACCCATCCTAGTACTACTCTCGCGTAAGCATGCTTAATTACAGAGTTCTGATGGGATCTGATGCATTAGTGCTGGAATGATGACACCCTTCACATTTTGCGCCAATAGTCAGTAAAAAACCCTCTTCGATTGCTTCATCTTCCATGTCGGCTTGCGTCTTCTGAGGTTATATTTTGCATGACTAAACCTTACAGAAATGTAATTGTTTAAATTAATCTCATTTTTTAAAAAAATTTGCTCATATTGATCGATTTCTCGACTCAAACCCAAGTGCTAAAAGATAAATTCAAAAAGAGGTACAACACGAGGACTTCCTAGGAGCTCAGCCATCCTAGTACAACTCTCACCCAAGCACGCTTAACTGCAAAGTTCTGATGGAATCCAGTGAATTAGTGCTGGAACGATCGCACCCATCACATCTTGCGTGAACAATTATAAAAAACCCTCCTTGCTCGCTCTACGTCCCATGCGGGCTTGCGTCTCTCAAGGTTATATTTTGCATGATTAAACCTTATAGAAATGTGATTTTTTTAATTAATCTCATTTTTTAAAAATATTTTCTCAGATTGATCGATATCTTGATTCTAACCCAAGTGCTGAAAAATAAATTCAAAAAAGGGTATAACACGAAGACTTCCCAAGAGGTCACCCATCCTAGTACTGCTCTCGGGTAAGCGCGCTTAATTGTGGAGTTCTAATAGGATTCATTGCAGTAGTGCTGCTATGATCGCACCAATTACATCTTGCGCCAATAATCTTTAAAGGACCCTCCTTGCTCACTCCATCTCCTATGCAGGCTTGCGTTTTTTGATGTTATATTTTGCATGATTAATCCCCTCAGATATGCATTTTTTATGAATCTTATTTTTAACAAATATTTGCTCAGATCGATCAATTTATCAACTCGAACCTAAGGGCTGAAAAAATAAAATAGGAAAAGGGTACAACACGAGGGCTTTCCAAGGGGTCAGCCATCCTAGTACTATTCCCGCTTAAGCACGCTTAACTGTGGAGTTATGATAGGATCAGGCACATTAGTGCTGGTATGATTGCACCCATCACATCTTTTGCCAACAATCTATAAAAGTCCCTTCTCACTTGCTCCATCTCCCATGCAGGCTCATATCCTCCGAGGTTATATTTTGCATGATTAAACCTCACAAAAATGTATTTTTTTAATTAATCACATTTTTTAAAAATACTTGCTCAGATCAATCATTTTTTCAACTCAAACCCAAGTACTAAAAGATAAATTCAAAAGGAAGTGCAACATGAGGACTTCCCAAGAGGTCAGCCATCCTAGTAAAACTTTCGCACAAGCACGCCTAACTGCGAAGTTCTAATGGAATCCGGTGTATTAGTGCTGGCATGATCACACCCAACACATTTTGCGCCAACAATTTATAAAAGACCCTCCTCGATTACTGCATCTCTAATGCAACCATGCATTTTCCTAGGTTATATTTTGCATGATTAAACCTTGGATAAATGTAATTTCTTTAATTAATCTCATTTTTATAAATATTTGCTTATATCGATCAATTTCTCAACTTAAATCGAAGTGCTGAAAGATAAATTCAAAAAAAAATGCAACATGAGGACTTCCTAGGAGGTCAGCCATCCTAGTACAACTCTCGCCCAAGCATGCTTAATTGCAAAGTTCTAATGGAATCCAATGCATTAGTGCTGGTATGATCACATCCATTAAATCTTGCGCCAACAATCTTTAAAAGACCTTCCTCGCTAGTAATATCTCCTATGTAGGCTTACGTATTTCAAGGTTATATTTCGCATGATTAATCCTTGTAGAAATATGATTTTTCTAATTAATCTCATTTTTTAAAGATATTTGCTCAAATTGATCGATTTCTTGACTTGAACCTAAGTGTTGAAAATTGAATTGAAAAAGGGGTGCAACACGAGGACTTCCCAAGAGGTCGCCCATCCTAGTACTACTCTCACACAAATATGCTTAATTACGGAGTTCTGATGGGATCTGATGCATTAGTGCTGGCAAGATGGCACCCATCACATTTTATGTAAATAGTTTGTAAAAGAACCTCCTCGATCGCTCCATCTCCCATGCTAGCTTGCATCTTTTGAGGTTTATTTCACATGATTAGACCTCGTAGAAATGTAATTTTTTTAATTAATATCGTTTTTAAAAAACATTTGCTCATATTGATCGATTTTTCGACTTAAACCTAAGTGCTAAAAGATAAATTGAAAAGGAGGTGCAACACAAGGACTTCTTAAGAGGTCAGCTATCTTAGTACAACTCTCGCCTAAGCACGTTTAAATGCAAACTTTTGATGGAATCCGATGAATTAGTGCTGGTATGATTGCACCCATCACATCTTACGCCAACAATCTATCAAAAACCCTCCTCGCTTGTTCCACCTCCCATGCGGGCTCGCATTTTTTGAGGTTATATTTCGCATGATTAAACTTCACAAAAATGCAATTTTTTTAATTAATCTGATTTTTTAAAAATATTTGTTCAGATCGATCTATTTCTCGACTCCAACCTAAGTGCTAAAAAAAACAAAAAGGGGTGCAACACAAGGATTTCCCAAGAGGTCACCCATCCTAATACTACTCTCGCGCAAGCACGCTTAATTGCGGAGTTCTGATTGGATTTGTTGCATTAGTGCTGGTATGATCGCACCAATTACATCTTGCACCAACAATCTTTAAAGGACCCTTCTCGCTTGCTCTATCTCCCATATAGGCCCGCGTCTTCTGATGTTATATTTTGCATTATTAATTGTCGCAGATATGCCTTTTTTGATTAATCTCATTTTTAAAAAATATTTGCTCAAATCGATCGATTTCTTAACTCAAACCCAAGGGCTGGAAAAATAAAATAAAAAGGTACAACATGAGGGCTTCCCAAAAGGTTAGCCATCCTAGTACTATTCTCACCCAAGCATGCTTAACTATGGATTTCTGGTGGGAGCTGGTGCATTAGTGTTGGTATGATTGCACCCATCACATCTTGTGCCAACAATCAATAAAAGACCCTCTTCACTCGCTCCATCTCCCATACGGGCTGGCATCTTTTAAAGTTGTATTTTGCATGATTAAACCTTGTAGAAACATGAGTTTTTTTAATTAATCTTATTTTCAAAAAATATTTGCTCAGATCGATCGATTTCTCGATTCGAACCCCAGTGCTAAAAAAATAATTTCAAAAAGGGGTGCAACACAAGGACTTCCCAAGAGGTCACTAATCCTTGTACTACTATCGCCCAAGCATGCTTAACTGCAGAGTTTTGCTGTGATTCGGTGCATTAGTTCTCACTCATGTAGGCCCACATCCTCTGAGGATATATTTTGCACAACCTTGCAGAAATGTAGTTTTTTTAATTAATCTCATTTGTAAAAAATATTTGCTAGATCAATCAATTTCTTAACTCGAACCCATAAGCTAAAAAAAATTAGAAAAGGCTGTAACATGAGGACTTCTAGCAGGTCACCTAAAAGGTCACTAATCATAGTACTACTTTCACCAAAGCACGTTTAACTGTGGAGTTTTGATAGGATCCGGTGCATTAGTGCTAGTACAATAGCACTTATCATAACTTGCACGAATAATCTATGAAGGACCCTTATCGCTCACTCTATCTCCTATGAATGCTAGTGTCTTACAAGGTTATATTTTGCACAAATAAGCCTAGTAAAAATGTAATTTGTTAATTAATTTCGTTTTTAAAAAATATTTTGCTCAGATGGATTGATTTCTCGACTCGAACCCAAATGCTAAAAAATAAATAAAAAAATGGTGCAACATGAGGACATCATAGGAGGTCAACCATCCCAGTACTACTCTCGGCCAAGCATGCTTAACTGCGGAGTTCTGATGGAATCTGGTGCATTAGTGCTGGTATGATCACACCAATCACATCTTGCACCAACAATCTATAAAAAACCCTTTTAGCATGCTCAATCTCCCATGCGGGCTCACATCTTTTGTGGTTATATTTCACTTGATTAAACCTTGAAGAAATGTGATTTTTTAAATTAATCTCATTTTTTAAAAATATTTGCTCACATTAATCAATTTCTTGACTCAAACACAAGTGCAAAAAAATAAATTCAAAAAGTGATGCAACACGAGGACTTGTAATTAGGTCACCCATCCGAGTACTACTCTTACCCAAGCATGCTTAACTGCAGAGTTTTGATTGGATCTGGTGCATTAGTGCCCTATCATGCAGACTCGCATCCTCTGAGGTTATAGTTTGCATGATTCAAACTCGTAGAAATGTGATTTTTTAATTAATCTTATTTTTCAAAAATATTTGCTTAGATCAATTGATTTTTTGACTGGAACCCAAGTGCGGAATAAATAAATTCAAAAAAGGGTGCAACACGTAGACTTCCTAAGAGTTCACCAATCCTAGTACAACTCTTGCCCAAGCATAGTTAACTGCGTAGTTCTGATGGGATCCGATGCATTAGTGCTGGTATGATAGCACCAATCACATCTTACGCCAACAATCTATAAATGACACTCCTCGCTCGCTCCAACTCCCATATAAGCCTGTATCTTCTGAGGTTATATTTTGCATCATTAAACCTCGCAGAAATGTAATTTTTTTAATTAATCTCATTTTTAAAAAATATTTGCTCAGATTGATCGACATTTCAACTCGAACCCAAATGTTGAAAAAATAAAATAAAAAAGGGGTACAACACGAGGACTTCTCAAGAGGTAAGCCATCCTAGTACTACTCTCGCCAAAGCATGCTTAGCTGTGAAGTTCTGATGGGATCTGAAGCATTAGTGCTGGTATGATCACACCCATCACATCTTATGCCAATAATCTATAAAAGATCCTCCTCGCTCGCTCCTTCTCCCATGTGGGCCTACATCTTTTAAAGTTATATTTTCCACGATTAAACCTCGCAAAAATGCAATTTTTTTAATTAATTTAGTTTTTTAAAAAATATTTGCTTAGGATGATCAATTTCTCGACTTAAACCCAAGTACTGAAAAAATAAATTCAAAAAAGGGTGCAACACGAAGACTTCGTAAGAGGTTACCCATTCGAGTACTAATCTCGCCCAAGCATGCTTAACTGTGGAGTTGTAACGGGATCTGGTGCATTAGTGCTGGTATG
Organism: Adansonia gregorii; assembly: GCA_038382025.1. Lineage (NCBI taxonomy): Eukaryota > Viridiplantae > Streptophyta > Magnoliopsida > Malvales > Malvaceae > Adansonia > Adansonia gregorii. Next base: position 3,333,420 of record JBBYHO010000021.1, read on the forward strand.
ATTGAACCCATCACATCTTGCCCCACTAATCTATAAAAGACCCTCCCCGCTCGCTCCATCTCTAATTTGGGCCTGTGTATTATGAGGTTATATTTTGCATGATTAAACCTCGCAGAAATGTGATTTTTATAATTAATCTCGTTCTTAAAATATATTTGCTTAGATCGATCAATTTCTCAACTCAAACCCAAGTATTGAAAAAATAAATTGAAAAAAAGGTGCAATGCGTGGACTTCCTAAGAGGTCACTAATCCTAGTACTACTCTCGCCTAAGCATATTTAACTACGAGTTCTGATAGGATCTAGTGCATTAGTGCTGGTATGATCGCACCCATCACATTTTGCGTCAACAATTTATAAAAGAACTTCCTTGCTCGCTTCATCTCTCATGTGGGCCTGCATCTTTTGAGGTTACATTTGGCATAGTTAAACCTCGCAAAAATGTGATTTTTTTTATTAATCTCATTTTTAAAAAAAATTCACTCAGATCGATCAATTTCTTAACTCAAACCCAGGTCCAAAAATAATAAATTTAAAAAGGGGTGCAACACGAGGACTTCTCTAGAGGTCACCCATCCTAGTACTACTCTCGACCAAGCACATTTAATCGTAGAGTTCTAATAGGATCCGGTGCATTAGTGCGGTATGATCGCACCCACCACTTTTTACGCCAACAATCTGTAAAGGACCCTTCTCGCTTGACTCATTTCTTATGTTGGCTTCGTCTTTCGAGGTTATAGTTTGCATGATTAAACCTTGCCGAAATGTAATATTTTTTTAAAAAAATATTTGCCTAAATCGATGGATTTTTCAACTCAAACCCAAGTCCTAAAAAATTAAATTCAAAACATAGTGCCACACGATGACCTCCTAGGAAGCTACCCATCTTAGTACTACTCTCGTCAAAGCACTCTTAATTATAGAGTTCTGATAGGATCCTGTGCATTAGTGCTGGTATGATCGCACTCATCACATCTTGCGCCAGCAATATATAAAAAACTCTCCTCGCTCGCTCCATCTTCCTTTGCATGCCCGCGTCTTCTGAGGTTAGATTTTGAATGATTAACTCTAGCAGAAATACAATTTTTTAATAAATCTCATTTTTAAAAATACTTGCTCAAATCAATTGATTTCTCGACATGAACCCAAGTGCTAAAAAAATAAATTCAAAAAGGGGTCAACACGAGGACTTCCTAAGTGGCCACCTATCCTAGTGTTACTCTCGCACAAGCATGCTTAATTGCAGAGTTCTGATGGTATCCAGTGCATTAGTGCTGGTAAGATCACACCCATCACATCTTGCACCAATAACTAATAAAAGACCTTCATCTCTTATTCTATCTCCTATGTGGGCTCGCATCTTTTGAGGTTATATTTCGTTTTATTAAACCTCATAAAAATGTGATTTTTTAATTAATCTTGTTTTGAAAAAATATTTGCTCAGATCGATCGATCTCTTAACTCGAACCCAGGTGCTAAAAAAATAAAGTAAAAAAGGTTGCAACACGAGGACTTCTAAGAGGTCACCTATCCTAGTACTACTCTCGCCCAAGCACACTTAACTGTGAAGTTCTGATAGGATCCGTGCATTAGTGCTTGTATGATCGCACCCATCAAATGTTGCGCGAACAATTTATAAAGTACCCTTATCGCTCGTTCCATCTCCTATGCGGGCATGCATCTTACGAGATTATATTTCGCATGATTAAACCTCATAAAAATGTAATTTTTTTTAATTAATCTCATTTTAAAAAAATATTTGTTTAGATCGATCAATTTCTCGTTTCGAACCTAAGTACACAAAATAATAAAATAAAAAGGGTGTAATACGAGGACTTCCCAAAAGATTAGCCATCCTAGTACTACTCTCCCCCAAGCACACTTAATTGCGGAGTTCTGTTATAATTTGGTGCATTAGTGCTGGTATGATCGCACTCATCACATCTTGTGCCAACAATCTATAAAAGACCTTCCTCGCTCGTTCCATCTCACATGCAGGCCCTCGTCTTTCGAGGTTGTATTTCGCTTGATTAAACCTTGCAGAAATGCAATTTTTTTAATTAAGCTTATTTTTAAAAAATACTTGCTTATATTGATTGATTTCTCAACTCAAACCTAGGTGCTGAAAAAACAAATTCAAAAAGGGAAGCAACATGAGGACTTGCCAAGAGGCCACCCATCTAGTACTACTGTCACCCAAACACGCTTAACTGTAGAGTTCTGATGGGATCTGATGCATTAGTGCTCTCTCATGCAGGCTCGCATCCATCGAGGTTATATTTTGCATTATTAAACCTCGTAAAAATACATTTTTTTAATTAATCTCGTTTTTAAAAAATATTTGCTTAGATCAATCGATTTCTTGACTTAAATCCAAGTGCCAAAAAAAAAAATTCAAAAAAGGGTGCAACGCATGGACTTCCCAGGAGATCACCAATCCTAGTACTACTCCTACCCAAGCACACTCAACTGCGAAGTTTTGATGGGATCCGGTGCATTAGTGCTAGTATTTTCGCACCCATCACATTTCATGCCAACAATATAAAAAAGACATTCCTCGCTCACACAGTCTCTCATGCGGGCCTGCATCTTTGGAGATTATATTTCACATAATTAAACCTCGTAAAAATGTGATTTTTTTAATTAATCTCATTTTTAAAAAATATTCGCTCAGATCGATTGATTTCTTGACTTCAAACCAGGTCTTGAAAAAATAAATTCAAAAATGGGGTGTAACACGAGGACTTCCTAGAAGGTCATCCATCCTAGCACTACTCTCAACCAAGCACACTTAACTGCGGAGTTCTGATGGGATCCAGTGCAATAGTGCTGGTATGATAGCATCCATCACATCTTGCACCAGCATTCTGTAAAAGACCCTTTTCGCTCGTTTCACCTTCAAGGCAGGCTCACGTCTTTTAAGGTTATATTTTGCACAATTAAACCTCACAGAAATGAAATTTTTTTCATTGATTTTTTTTTAAAAAAATATTTGCTTAAGTCGATCGATTTCTTGACTTAAACCCAAGTGAATTCAAAAAGATGTGCAACATGAGAACTTCTCAGGAGGTCACCCATCCTCATACTACTCTCGACCAAGCATGCTTAACTGTAGAGTTCTAATAGGATCCGACGCATCAGTGCTAGTGTGATTACGCCCACCACATCCTATGCAAAAAATCTTTAAAAGACCCTCCTCACTCGCTCCATCTTCCATGCGGGCTTGCGTCTTTTAAAGTTATATTTCGCAAGATTAAACCTCGCAGAAATGTGATTTTTTTATTAATCTCATTTTTAAAAAAATATTTGCTAAGGTCAATTGGTTTCTTGATTCAAACCCAAGTGCTGAAAAAATAAATTCAAAAAAGGGTGCAACACGTGGACTTCCCAGGAGGTCACCAATCCTAGTACTACTCTCGCCCAAGCACACTTAATTGCGGAGTTCTAATGGGATCCAGTGCATTAGTGCTCTCTCATGCAGGCTCACGTCTTTCGAGGTTATATTTTCCACGGTTAAACCTCACCAAAATACAATTTTTTTAATCAATCTCATTTTTAAAATATATTTGCTCAAATCCATCAATTTCATAACTAGAACCTAAGTGCTAAAAAAATAAATTGTAAAATGGGTGCAACACGAGGACTTCCCAAAAGGTCACTTATCCTAATATTACTCTCGCCCAAGCACGCTTAACTATAGAGTTCTAATGGGATCCGATGCATTAGTGCTGGTATGATTATACCCGTCACATCTTGTGCTAACAATCTATAAAAGACCCTCATTGCTCACTTAATCTCCCATGCAGGCTCGTGTCTTCTGAGGTTATATTTCACACGATTAAACGTCACAGAAATGTGATTTTTTTAATTAATCTCATTTTTAAAAATTATTTGCTAAGTCGATCAATTTTTTGAATCGAACAAAAATGCTAAAAAATAAATTCAAAAAGGCATGAAACATGAGGACTTCCTAGAAGGTCACACATCCTTGTACTTCTCTCAACCAAGCACACTGAACTACGGAGTTCTAATGGGATCCAGTGCACTAGTGCTGATATAAATGCATCCATCAAATCTTACGCCGACAATCTATAAAAGACCTTCCTCGCTCGCTCCATCTGCCATGCAGGCCCCTATTTTACACAGTTATATTTCGCATGATTAAACCCCGTACAAAAGTGATTTTTTTAACTAATCACATTTTTTAAAAATATTAGCTTAGATCGATTGATTTCTCGTCCCAAAAGGTCACCCATCCTAGAATTGCCCTCGCCTAAGCATGTTTAACTGTGTGGATTCTCATAAGATCCGGTGCATTAGTACTGGTATGATCGCACCCATCACATCTTGCACCAAAAATCTCTAAAAGCCCTTCCTCGCTTGCTCCATCTCCCATGTGGAGAGGTTATATTTCGCATGATTAAACCTCATAGAAAAGTGAATTTTTTAATTAATCTCATTTTTAAAAAATATTTGCTTTGATCGATCAATTTCTCACTCCGAACCCAAGTGCCAAAAAAATAAATTCAAAAAGAGGTGCAACATGAGGACTTCCCAGGGGGTCACCTATCCTAGCACCACTCTCGCCTAAGCACGTTTAACAGTGGAGTTCTGATGGATCCGGTGACTTAGTGCTGGTATCATCGCACCTATATTCCTATGTGAGCTTGCGTCATGCGAGGTTATATTTTGCACGATTAAACTTTGAAGAAGTGTGATTTTTTAATTAATCATGTTTCTAAAAAATATTTGCTTAGGTTGCTCAATTTCTTATCTCAAACCCAAGTCTGAAAAAATTAATTCGAAAAGAAGTGCAACACGAGGACCTCCCAAGTGGTCACCCATCTTAATATTACTCTTGCCCAAGCACTCTTAACTACAGAGTTTTGATAGGATTCGATGCATTGGTGCTAGTATGATCGCACCCATCACATTTTGCACCAACAATCTATAAAGGAGCCTCCTCACTCACTCTATCTCGTATGAGGGTTCGTGTCTTTTATGTTTGTATTCGCACGATTAAACCTCACAGAAATGAGATTTTTTTAAATTAATCTCATTTTAAAAAAATATTTGCTTATATCGATCCATTTCTTAACTCGAACCCAAGTACTGAAAAAATAAATTTAAAAAGGGATACAACATGAGGACTTCCTAGAAGGTCAACCATCCTCGTACTACCTTGACCAAGCACGGTTAACTATGAAGTTCTGATGGGATCTAATGCATTAGTGCTGGTATGATTGCACCCATCACATCTGGCGCCAACAATCTATAAAAGACCCACTGCGCTTGTCTTTTAAGGTTATATTTTCCACGATTAAACCTCAAAGAAATGCAATTTTTTTCATTAATCTCATTTTTTAAAAATATTTTCTCGGATCGATCGATTCCTCACCCCAAATCCAATTGCTGAAAAAAATTCAAAAAAGGGTGTAACACAAGGACTTTCCAAGAGGTCACCTATCCTAGGACTGCTCTTGCCCAAGCATGATTAATTACAAAGTTCTGATGAGATCTGGTGCATTAGTGCTGGTATGATCGCACCATTACATTTTGTGCCAACAATCTATAATTGACCTTCCTCGCTCGCTCCATCTCTAATACGGGTTTGCATTTTTCTAGATTATATTTTGCATGATTAAATTTGGCAAAAAAGTGATTTTTTTAATCAATCCTGTTTTTAGAAAAATATTTGCTTAGATCAATCAATTTCTCGTCTCGAACCCAAGTGCTTAAAAAATAAATTCAGAAAGGGGTGCAACACGAGCACTTCCCAGGAAGTCACATATCTTAGTACTACTCTCGCCCAAGCATGCTTAACTACGTAGTTGTGATGGGATCTGGTGCATTAGCGTTGGCATGATCACACCCATCACATCTTGCGCCAACAATCTATAAGAGACCCTCGTCACTTGCTTCAACTCTAATACGGGCCTGTGTCTTCCAGGATTATATTTTGTACGATTAAACCTCGTAGAAATGTGATTTTTTTAAATTAATCTCATTTTTAGAAAAATATTGGCTTAGATCGATCGATTTCCTGACTAGAACCCAAGTACTTAAAAAATAAATTAAAAAAGGGGGTGCAACACGAGGACTTCCCATGAGGTCACCCATCCTAGTACTACTCTCACCCAAGCACAGCTAATTATGGAGTTCTGATGGGATCTGGTGCATTATTACTGGTGTGATTGCACCCATCACATCCGGCACCAACAATCTATAAGAGACCCTTCTCACTCGCTTCATCTCCAATGAGAGCCTGCTTTTTACGGGATTATGGTTCGCACGATTAAACCTCACAAAAATGTGATTTTTTAATCAATTTCATTTTTTAAAAAAATATTTGCATAAATCAATCAATTTCTCGACTTGAGCATAAGTTCTTAAAGAATAAATTCAAAAAGAGGTGCAACACAAGGACTTCCTAGGAGGTCACCCATTGTAGTACTATTCTCACCTAAGCACGCTTAACTCTAGAGTTCTGATGGGATCCAGTGCATTAGTGATGGTATGATCGCACCAATCACATCTTGTGCCAAGAATTTATAAGACACCCTCCTTGCTCATTCCATCTCCAATGCAAGCTTGTATTTTTCAAGATTATATTTCGTACGATTATACCTCGTAGAAATGTGATTTTTTTAATCAATCTCATTTTAAAAAAAAAATTGCTTAAATTAATTGATTTCTCGACTCGAACCCAAGTGCTTAAAAAATAAACTCAAAAAAGGATGCAACACGAGGACTTCCCAGGAGGTCACCCGTCATAATACTACTCTCGCTTAATCACGCTTAACTACAAAGTTTTAATGGGATCTGGGGCATCAGTGCTGGTATGATCGCACCTATCACATTTTGCGCCAACAATCTATAAGAGACCCTCATCACTCGCTCTATCTCCAATGCTAGCCCGTGACTTTCAGGATTATATTTCACATGATTAAACCTCACAGAAATGCTATTTTTAAATCAATCTCATTTTTAAAAAATATTTGCTTAAATTGATCGATTTCTCGACTCAAACTCGAGTGCTTAACAAATAAATTCAAAAAAAGGTGCAACATGAGGACTTCCTAGGTGGTCACCCGTCCTAGTACTAATCTCGCCCAAGCATGCCTAACTGCTAAGTTCTAATGGGATCCAATGCATTAGTGCTAGTAAGATAGCACCCATCACATTTTACACCAATAATCTATAGACGACCTTCCTGGCTCCCTCCATCTCTAATCCGAGCCCGTATTTTTTGGGATTATATTTCGCATGATTAAATTTGACAGAAAAGTAATTTTTTTAATCAATCCCGTTTTTAGAAAAATATTTGCTTCGATTGATCGATTTCTCAACTCGAACCCAAGTGCTTAAAAAATAAATTCAAAAAAGGGTGCAACATGAGCTCTTCCCAGGAGGTCGCCCATCCTAGTATAATTCTCGCCCAAACACGTTTAACAGTAGAGTTCTGATTGGATCCGATGCATTAGTACTGGCATGGCCGCACCCATTACATCTTGCGCCAATAATATATAAGAGACCCTCCTCACTCGCTCCATCTCCAATGTAGGCATGCATCTTCTAAGATTATATTTCGCATGTTTAAACCTCAAAGAAATGAGATTTTTTAATCAATCTTATTTTTTTTAAAAAAAATATTTGCTTATATTGATCGATTTCTCAACTCAAACCCAAGTGTTTCAAAAATAAATTCAAAAGCAGGTGCAACACTAGGATTTCCCTAGAGGTTGCCCATCCTAGTACTATTCTTGCCCAAGCACACTTCACTGCTGAGTTTTGATGGGATTCGGTGCATTGGCGCTGTTATGACCGCACCCATCACATTTTGTGCCAATAATCTATATGTGACCCTCCTCGCTTGCTCCAACTCCAATGCGAGCCCGCATCTTTCAGGATTATATTTCGCACGATTAAACCTCGCAGAAACGTGATTTTTTTAGTCAACCTCTTTTTTTAAAAAAAATATTTGCTTAGATCGATGGAATTCTTAACTCGAACTGAAGTACTTAAAAAATAAATTCAAAAAAGGGCACAACACGAGGACCTCCCACAAGGTCATCAATCCTAGTACTACTCTCGCCCAAGCTCGCTTAGCAGCGGTGTTTTGATGTGATCTGATGCATTAGTGCCTGTATAATCGCACCCATCACATCTTACGCCAACAATCTATAAGAGACCCTCCTCGCTCATTCCATCTCCATTACGGGCCGGCATCATTTGGGGTTATATTTTTCTTGATTAAACCTCGTAGAAATGTGATTTTTTAATTAATCTCATTTTTTAAAAAAATATTTGGTTAGATCGATCGATTTCTCGACTCGAACCCAAGGGCTTAAAAATAAATTCAAAAAAGGGTGCAACACGAGGACTTCCCAGGAGGTTACCCATCCTAGTACTACTCTCACCCAAACACGTTTAACGATGGAGTTTTGGTGGGATCCGGTGCATTAGTGCTGGTATGGTCGCACCCATCACATCTTGCGCCACCCATCTATAAGGGAACCTTTTCGCCCACTTCATCTCTAATGCAAGCTTGCCTCTTAAGGGATTATATTTTGCACAATTAAACCTTGTAGAAATGTGATTTTTTTAATCAATCTCATTTTTTAAAAAACTATTTGCTTAGATCAATCGATTTCTTGAATCGAAACCAAATGCTTAAAAAATAAATTCAAAAAGAGCTGCAACATGAGAGGTCACCCATTCTAGTACCACTCTCGCCAACTATCACATCCTGCGTCAACTATCTATAACGGACCCTCCTCGCTCGCTCCATCTCTAAAGCAGGCACGAGTCCTACAGGATTATATTTCGCAAGATTAAACCTCACAAAAATAGGATTTTTTTAATCAACCTTATTTTTTTAAAAAAAATTTGCTTAGATCAATCGATTTCTTGACTCGAACCCAAGTGCTTAAAAAATCAATTAAAAAAGGGGTGCAACACAAGGACTTCCCAGGAGGTCACCCATCCTAGTACTACTCTATCCCAAGCACACTTAACTACGTAATTCAGACGGGGTTCGATGCACTCGTTCCATCTCTAATACGGGCCCACGTCTTTAGGGATTATATTTCACAAGATTAAACCTCACAGAAATGCAATTTTTTAATCAATCTTATTTTTTAAAAAAATATTTGCTTAAATAAATTGATTTCTCAACTTGAACCAAAGTGCTTTAAAAATAAATTCAAAAAAAGGTGCAACACAAGGATGTCCCAACTGGTCACCCATCTTAGTATTACTTCTGCCCAAGCACGCTTAGCTGCAGAGTTTTGATAGGATCCGATGTATTAGTGCTAGTATGATCGCACACATCATATCTTGCACCAACAATATGAAAGAGACACTCTTCGCTAGCTCCACCTCAATGCGGGCCCACATATTTTAGGATTATATTTTGCACGATTGACCCTCAAAAAAATGCGATTATTTTAATTAATTTCACTTTTAATAAAAATATTTACTTATATTGATCGATTTCTTAACTCGAACTCAAGTGCTTTAAAAAAAATTCAAAAAAGGTTGCAACATGAGGACTTCCCAAGACGTCACCCATCCTACTACTACTATCGCCTAAGCATGGTTACCTGCAGAGTTTTGATGGGATTCAGTGCATTAGTACTAGTATGATCACACCTATCACATTTTGCGTCAACATTTTATATGTGACCCTCCTCGCTTGCTCCAACTCCAATACGGGCCCACATCTTTCGCGATTATATTTAGCATGATTAAATTTCTCAGAAATGTGATTTTTAATTAATCTCGTATTTAAAAAATATTTGCTTAGATCGATCGATTTCTCAACTTGAATCGGAGTGCTAAAAAAATAAATCCAAAAAGGGTTGCAACACGAGGACTTCCCACGAGGTCACCAACCCTTGTACTACTCTCGCCCAAGTATGCTTAACAGCGGAGTTCTGATGGCATCCAGTGCATTAGTGCTTGTATGATCGCACCCATCACATCTTGCGCCAACAATCTATAAGAGGCCTTCTTCGCACACTCTATCTCCAATGTGGGCTCGCATCTTTTAGGATTATATTTAGCATGATCAAACCTCATAGAAATGTGATTTTTTTCAATCAATCTCTTTTTCTAAGAAAAATTTGCTTCATCGATCGATTTCTCGACTTGAACCTAAGTGCTTTAAGAATAAATTCAAAATGGGGTGCAACACGAGGACTTCCCAAGAGGTCACCCATCCTAGTACTACTCTCACCCAAGCAGGCTTAACTGCAAAGTTCTAATAGGATCCGATGCATTAGGGCTAGTATGATCGCACCCATTATATCTAGCACCAACAATCTGTAAGAAACCCTCATCGCTTACTCAATCTACAATGCAAGCTTGCATCTAATGGGATTATATTTTGCATGATTAAACCTCGCAGAAATGTGATATTTTCTAATTAATCTCATTTTTTAAAAAAATATTTGCCTATATCAATCAATTTCTTGACTCAAACCCAAGTGCCTTAAAAATAAATTCAAAAACGGGTGCAACATGAGGACTTCCTAGAAGGTCACCCATCCTAGTACTACTTTCACCCAAGCACGCTTAATTGCAGAGTTTTGATGGGATTCGATCTATTAGTGCTAGTATGATCGCACCCATCACATTTTACGCCAATAATCTATATGTGACCATCCTCACTTACACCAACTCCAATGCGGGCCTGCGTCTTTCAAGATTATATTTTGTACGATTAACCTAGCAGAAACATGATTTTTTTAATCAATCTCGATTTTAAAAAATATTTGCTTAGATCGATCGATTTCTCGACTCAAACTGAAGTGTATAAAAAATACATTCAAAAAAGGGTGCAACACGAGGACTTCCTATAAGGTAACCAGTCCTTGGGCTACTCTCCCCTAAGCACGCTTAATAGCGGAGGTCTGTTGGCATCCGGTGCATTAGTGCTTGTATGATCGCACCCATCACATCTTGCGTCAACAATCTACAAGAGACCTTCCTCGCACACTCCAACTCCAATGTGGGCCTCCATCTTTTGGATTATATTTAGCATGATCAAACCTCGTAGAAGCATATTTTTTTAATCAATCTCATTTTCTAAAAAAATATTTGCTTAGATCAATCGATTTCTCGACTCGAACCTAAGTGCTTTTAAAATAAATTTAAAAAGGGGTGCAACATGAGGACATCATAGAAAGTCACCTACCCTAGTACTACTCTCACCCAAGCAAGCGTAATTGCAAAGTTCTGATGGGATCCGATGCATTAGGGCCGATATGATCGCACCTATCATATCTGACGCCAACAATTTGTAAAAGACCCTTCTCACTCGCTCAATCTTTAATGCAAGCTTGCATCTTCTGCTATTATATTTTGCATGATTTAACCTCACAAAAATGCGATATTTTTTACTTAATCTCATTTTTCAAAAAAAAATATTTGCTTATATCGATCAATTTCTCGAGTTGAACCGAAGTGCTTTGAAAATAAATTCAAAAACGGATGCAACATGAGGACTTCCCAAGAGGTTACCCACCCTAGTACTACTCTCGCCCAGGCATGCTTAACTGCAGAGTTATGATGGGATCCGGTGCATTAGTGCTAGTATGATCACACGCATCAAATTTTATGTCAATAATCTATATGTGACCATTCTTGCTCGCATCGACTCCAATACGGGCCTGCATCTTTCAAAATTATATTTCATACGATTAAACCTTGCAGAAGTGTGATTTTTTTACTAAATCTCGATTTAAAAAAAATTTGGTTAGATCGATCGATTTCTTAACTCGTACCGAAGTTCTTAAAAAATAAACTTAAAAGAGGTGCAACACGAGGACTTCCCATGAGGTCACCAATCCTTATACTACTCTCGCCCAAGCACGCTTAACAGCGGAGTTCTGATGGCATCCGGTGCATTAGTGCTGGTATGATCGGACCCATCACATTTTGCGCTAACAATCTAAATGTGACCATCCTTGTTCGCACCAACTCCAATGCGGGCCTTCGTCTTTCAGAATTATATTTCGTACGATTAAACCTTGCAAAAATGTGATTTTTTTAGTCAATCTTGGTTTAAAAAAAATATGTGCTTAGATCGATCGATTTTGTGACTCAAACTGAAGTGCTTAAAAAATAAACTCAAAAAGAGGTGCAACATGAGGACTTCCCACGAGGTCACCAGTCCTTATACAACTCTCGCCCAAGCACATTTAATAGCGGAGTTCTGATGGCATCTGGTGCATTAGTGCTGGTATGATCGCACCCATCACATGTTGCGCCAACAATGTATAAGAGACCTTCCTCGCTCGCTCCATCTCCAATGCGGGAACACATTTTACGGGATTATATTTTGCATGATTAAACCTCACAGAAACATGATTTTTTACTCAATCTCGATTTTAAAAACATATTTGCTTAGATCGTTTGATTTCTCGACTCGAACCCAAGTGCTTTAAAAATAAATTCAAAAAGGGGTGCAGCACGAGGACTACCTAGGAGGTCACCCATCCTAGTACTACTTTCGCCCAAGGAAGCTTAACTGCAAAGTTCAAATGGTATTTGATGCATTAGGGCTGCTATGATCGCACCCACCATATCTTGCCCCAACAATCTGTAAGAGACCCTCATTACTAGCTCAATCTCCAATGCAGACTCCCATCTTCTGGGATTATATTTTGCATGATTAAACCTTGCAGAAATGTGATATTTTCTAATTAATCTTATTTTTTAAAAAAATATTTGGCTATATCGATCAATTTCTCGACTCAAACCTAAGTGCCTTAAAAATAAATTCAAAAATGGGTGCAACACGAGGACTTCCTACGAGGTCACCCATCCTAGTACTACTTTCACCCAAGCACGCTTAACTGCGAAGTTTTGATGGGATCCAGTGCATTAGTGCTGGTATGATCGCACCCATCACATTTTGCGCCAACAATCTATATGTGACCATCCTCGCTCGTACCAACTCCAATGTGGGCCCGCGTCTTTCAGGATTATATTTTGTACGATTAAACCTTGCAGAAACGTGATTTTTTTAACCAATCTCAAATTTAAAAAAAAAATTTGCTTAGATCGATCGATTTCTCGACTCGAACTGAAGTGCATAAAAAATAAATCCAAAAAGTGGTGCAATACGAAGACTTCCTATGAGGTCACCAATCCTAGTACTACTCTCACCTAAGCATGCTTAACAGCGGAGTTTTAATGGCATCGGTGCATTAGAGTATGATCTCACCCATCATATCTTGCGCCAACAATTTATAAGAGACCTTCTCGCATACTCCATCTCTAATGTGGGCTCGCATCTTTTGGGATTATATTTAGCATGATCAAACCTCATAGAAACATGATTTTTTTAATTAATCTAATTTTTTAAAAAATTATTTGCTTAGATCGATCGATTTCTTGACTCGAACCTGAGTGCTTTAAAAATAAATTCAAAAAAGGGTGCAACACGAGGACATCACAGGAGGTCACCCATCCTAGTACTACTCTTGCCCAAGCAAGCTTAACTGCAAAATTCTGATGGGATCCGATGCATTAGGACTGGTATGATCGCACCCATCATATATGGCACTAACAATCTATAAGAGACTCTCATCGCTCGCTCAATCTCCAATATGGGCTGCGTCTTCCAGAATTATATTTTGTATGAATAAACTTTGCATAAATATGATTTTTTAATCAATCTCGGATTTACAAAAATATTTGCTTAGATCGATCAATTTCTCGACTAGAACTGAAGTGCATAAAAAATAAATTCAAAAAGGGGTGTAACATGAGGACTTCCCATGAGGTCACCAATCCTAGTACTACTCTCACCCAAGCATGCTTAATAGTGAAGTTTTGATGGCATCTGGTGCATTAATGCTTGTATGATCGCACCCATCACATCTTACGCCAACAATCTATAAGAGACCCTCATCGCACACTTTATCTCCAATATAGGCTCGCATCTTCTAGGATTATATTTGGCATGATTAAACCTCGCAGAAATGTAATATTTTTTAATTAATCTGATTGTTTTTAAAAATATTTGCTTATATCAATCAATTTCTCGACTCGAACCTAAGTGCTTTAAAAATAAATTGAAAAACGAATGCAACACGAAGACTTCCCAAGAGGTTACCCATCTTAGTACTACTCTCATCCAAGCACGTTCACTGCAGAGTTTTGATGGGATTCGATGCAATAGTGCTAGTATGATTGCACCCATCATATTTGCGCCAACAATCTATATGTGACCATCCTCGCTCACACCATCTCTAATGCGGGTCTGCGTTTTTCAGAATTATATTTCGTACGATTAAACCTTGCAGAAATGTGATTTTTTTACTCAAACTAGGTTTTAAAAGAATATTTGGTTAGATCGACCGATTTCTTGACTCGTACTAGAGTGCTAAAAAAATAAACTCAAAAAGGGGTGTAACATGAGAACTTCCCACAAGGCCACCAATCCCTATACTACTATTGCCCAAGCACGCTTAACAGCGGAGTTCTGATGGCATCCAGTGCATTAGTGCTAGTATGATCTCGCCCATCACATCCTGTGCCAACAATCTATAAGAGACCTTCCTCGTTCGCTACATCTCCAATACAGGCTTACATTTTACGGGGTTATTTTTGCATGATTGAAGCTGGTAAAGACGTGATTTTTTTAATCAATCTTGATTTTAAAAAAAATATTTGCTTAGGTCGATTGATTTTTTGACTCGAACCCAAGTGCTTTAAAAATAAATTCAAACAAGGTGAAACACGAGGACATCGCAGGAGGTCACCCATCCTAGTACTACTCCTGCCCAAGGATACTTAACTGCAAAGTTCTGATGGGATCCAATGCATTAGTGCTGGCATGATCGCAACCACCATATCTTGTGCCAATAATCTTTAAGAGACCCTTTTCGCTCACTCCATCTCCAATGCAGGCTCGTATCTTCTGCATTATATTTCGCACGTTTAAACCTCATAGAAATGTGATTTTTTTAATAAATCTCATTTTCTAAAAAAATATCTACTTATATCGATCAATTTCTCGACTTGAACCCAAGTGCTTTAAAAATAAATTCAAAAATAGGTGCAACACTAGGACTTCCCTGGAGGTCACCCATCTTAGTACTATTCTCGCCCATGCATGCTTAACTATTGAGTTTTGATGGGATTCGGTGCATTAGTGCTGTTATGATCGCACCCATCATATTTTGCGCCAATAATTTGTATGTGACCTTCTTCACTGGCTCCAACTCCAATGCAGGCCTACGTCTTCTAGGATTATATTTCGTACGATTAAACCTCACAGAAACGTGATTTTTTTAATCAATCTCATTTTTTAAAAAAATGTTTGGTTATATCGATCGATTTCTTAACTTAAGCCCAAGTGCTTAAAAAATAAATTTGAAATAGGGTGTAATACGAGGACTTCCCAGGAGGTCACCCACCCTAGTACTACTCTTGCCCAAACATGTTTACCGGCGGAGTTCTGATGTGATCTGGTGCATTAGTGCTGGTATGGTCACACCCATCCCATCTTGCGCCACCAATCTATAAGAGACCTTCCTCGCTCGCTCCATCTCTAATGCAGGCCCGCGTCTTAGGGGATTATATTTCACGCAATTAAACCTTGTCGAAATGTTATTTTTTTTAATGAATCTCATTCTTTTAAAAAATATATTTGCTTAGATCGAACGATTTCTCAAATAGAAACCAAGAGCTTAAAAAATAAATTCAAAAAGAGGTGCAACACAAGGACTTTAAAGAGGTCACCCATCATAGTACTACTCTCGTCGAAGCACGCTTAACTGTAGAGTTCTGATGGATTCGGTGCATTAGTGCTGGTACGATCGCACCCATCACATCTTGCGCCAACAATATATAAAAGACTCTCCTCGCTCACTCTATCTCTGAAGTGGGCAAGAGTCCTACGGGATTATATTTCATATGATTGAACCTTACAAAAACGTGATTTTTTTAATCAATCTCATTTTTTTAAAAAAAAAATTTGCTTAGATCAATTGATTTCTTAACTTGAACCCAAGTGCTTAAAAAATAAATTGAAAAAGGGTTGCAACACGAGGACTTTCCAGGAAGTCATCCATCCCAGTACTACTTTTGTCCAAGCACATTTAACTGCGTAATTCTGACAGGATTTGATGCACTTGTTACTTCTCTAATGCAGGCTCGCATCTTTCGAGATTATATTTCGCACGATTAAAGCTCACAGAAATGTAATTTTTTTAATCAATCTCATTTTTTAAAAAAATATTTGCTTAGATCGATCGATTTCTTGACTCGAACCCAAGTGCTTTAAAAAAATTCAAAAAGAGGTGCAACATAAGGACTTCCCAGGTGGTCACCCATCATAGTATTACTCTCACCCAAGCACGCATAGCTGCAGAGTTCTGATGGGATCTGATGCATTAAGGCTAGTATGATCGCACCTATCATATCTTGCACCAATAATCTGCAAGAGATACTCTCCATTCACTTCACCTTCAATGCGGGCCTGCATCTTTTGGGATTATATTTTGAATGATTAAACCTCGCAAAAACATTATTATTTTAATCAATTGCATTTTTTAATAAAAATATTTGCTTATATCGATCGATTTCTCGACTCGAACCTAAGTGCTTTAAAAAAAATTCAAAAAGGGTTGCAACACAAGGACTTCCTAAGAGGTCACCCATCCTAGTACTACTCTTGCCCAAGCATGCTTAACTTTGGAGTTTTGATGAGATCCGATGCATTAGTACTGGTATGATCGAACCCATCACATTTTGCGCCAACAATCTATATGTGACCCTCCTCGCTTGCTCCAATTCCAATGTGGGCCCACATCTTTCGAGATTATATTTCTCACGATTAAACCTCTCAGAAACATGATTTTCTTAATCAATCTCATTTTTAAAAAATATTTGCTTAGATAGATCGATTTCTCAACTTGAACCAAAGTGCTTAAAAAATAAATTCAAAAAGGGGTGCAACATGAGGACTTCCCACGAGGTCACTAACCCTAGTATTACTCTCGCCCAAGCACGCTTAACAATGGAGTTATGATGGCATCCGGTGCAATTGTGCTTGTATGATCGCACCTATCACATTTTTTGCCAACAATCTATAAGAGACCCTCATCGCATATTCCATCTCCAATGTAGGCCCGCATCTTTTAGGATTATATTTAGTATGATCAAACCTCGTAGAAACGTGATTTTTTTAATCAATCTTATTTTTTAAAAAAAATTTGCTTAGATCGATCGATTTCTCGACTTTGAAAAATAAATTCCAAAATGGGTGCAACACGAGGACTTACCGGAAGGTCACCCATCCTAGTTCTACTCTCGCCCAAGCAAGCTTAACTGCAAAGTTCTGATGGGATCCAATGCATAAGGGCCGGTATGATCGCGCCCATCATATATGGCGGCAACAATCTGTACAAGACCCTCCTTGCTTGCTCAATCTCCAATGCGGGTTCCCATCTTCTGGGAATTATATTCGCATGATTAAACCTCGTAGAAACGCGATATTTTTTTAATTAATCTCGTTTTTTAAAAAAATATTTGCTTATATCGATCAATTTCTAGCCTCAAACCCAAGTGCTTTAAAAATAAAATCAAAAACGGATGCAACACGAGGACTTCCCAAAAGGTTACCCATCCTAGTACTACTCTTGCCCAGGCATGCTTAACTGCAAAGTTTTGTGGGATCGGTGCATTAGTGCTGGAATGATCGCACGCATCACATTTTGCGCCAACAATCTATATGTGACCATCTTTGCTCGTACCAACTCCAAAACAGGCCTGCATCTTTCAGAATTATATTTCGTATGATTAAACCTTGCAAAAACGTGATTTTTTTCTTCAATCTCAGTTTTAAAAAAATATATACATAGATTGACCGATTTCTTGACTCAAACCGAAGTGCTTAAAAAATAAACTCAAAAAATTATTTGCTTAGATCGATTGATTTCTCGACTTGAACCTAAATGTTTTAAAAATAAATTCAAAAAAGGGTGCAACACGAGGACTTCATAAGAGGTCACTGATCCTAGTACTACTCTTAGCCAAGCAAGCTTAACAGCAAAGTTCAGATGGGATCCGATGCATAAAGGCTGGTATGATCGCAACCATTATACCTTATGCCAACAATTTGTAAGAGACCCTCATCGCTTGCTCAATCTCCAATATGGGTTCGCATCTTCTGGGATTATATTTCACACGATTACAACATGTAGAAACACGATATTTTCTAATTAATCTCATTTTAAAAAAAAATATTTGCTTATATCGATCAATTTCTCGACTCAAACCCAAGTGCCTCAAAAATAAATTCAAAAACAGGTGCAACATGAGGACTTCCTAAAAGGTCACCCATCCTAGTACTACTTTAACCCTAGCACGCTTAACTGCGAAGTTTTGGTGGGATCCGGTGCATTAGTGCTGGTATGATCACACCCATCACATTTTGTGTCAACAATCTATATGTGACCATCATCGCTTGCACCAACTCTAATGCTGGCTTGCATCTTTCAGGATTATATTTCATATGATTAAACCTCATAGAAACGTGATTTCTTTAATTAATCTCGATTTTAAAAAACATATTTCCTTAGATCGATCAATTTCTAAACTCGAACTGAAGTGCATAAAAAATAAATTCAAAAAGGGATGCAACACGGGGACTTCCCACGAGGCCACCAACAGTGGAGTTCTGTTGGCATTCGGTGCACTAGTGCTTGTATGATTGCATCAATCACATATTGTGCTAACAATCTATAAGAGACCTTCCTCGCACACTCAATCTCCAATATGGGCTTGCATCTTTTGGGATTATATTTAGCATGATCATACCTGGTAGAAACAAAATTTTTTTAATCAATCTTTTTTTTTAAAAAAAAATATTTGCTTAAATCGATCAATTTCTTGACTCGAACCCAAGTGCTTTAAAATAAATTCAAAAAGGGGTGCAACACGAGGACATCGCAGGAGGTCACCCATCCTAGTACTACTCCTAGCCAAGCACGCTTAACTGCAGATTTCTGATGGGATTCGATGCATTAGTGCTGGTATGATTGCAACCATATGTCTTGCGTCAACAATTTTTAAGAGACCTTCCTCTCTTATTCCATCTCCAATGCGGGCCCACATCTTCTGGATTATATTTCGCACATTTAAACCTAGCAGACACGTAATTTTTTTTAATAAATCTCTCTTTTTTAAAAAAATATTTGCTTATATCGATCGATTCCTCGACTTGAACCCAATTACTTTAAAAATAAATTCAAAAATAGGAGCAACACTAGGACTTCCCTGGAGTTCACCCATCCTAGTACTATTCTCACCTAAGCACGCTTAATTGTTGAGTTTTGATGGGATCCAGTGTATTAGTGCTGCTATGATCGCACCCATCACATTTTGCACCAACAATCTATATGTAACCCTCCTCCCTTGCTCTAACTCTAATGCGGGCCCACATCTTTTGGGATTATATTTCACACGATTGAACCTCATAGAAATGTGATTTTTTTAATCAATCTCTTTCTAAAAAAAATATTTGCTTAGATCAATGGAATTCCCGACTCGAACTAAAGTGCTTAAAAACTAAATTCAAAAAAGGGTGCAACACAAGGACTTTCCACGAGGTCACCAATCCTAGTACTACTCTCGCCCAAGCTCACTTAACAGCAGAGTTCTGATGGGATCTGGTGCATGAGTGCTTGTATGATTAAACCCATCATATCTTGCACCAATAATCCATAAGAGACCCTCCTCGCTCACTCTATTTCCATTACGGGCTCGTATCTTTTGGGGTTATATTTTGTACGCTTAAACCTTGTAGAAACGTGATTTTTTTAATCAATCTCATTTTTTAAAAAAATATTTGGTTAGATTGATCGATTTCTCGACTCAAACCCAAGTGCTTAAAAAATAAATTCAAGAAATGGTGGAATACGAGGACTTCTTAGGAGGTCACCCGTCCTAGTACTACTCTCGCCCAAACACGTTTAACGGCGGAGTCCTGATGGGATCCGATGCATTAATGCTGGTACGGTCGTACCCATCACATCCTACACCACCAATCTATAAGAGACCCTCCTCGGTCGCTCTATCTTGAATGAGGGCCCACGTCTTAGGGGATTATATTTCATACAATTAAACCTTGCAAAAACACGATTTTTCTAATCAATCTCATTTTAAAAAAAAATATTTGCTTAGATTGATCGATTTCTTGACTTGAACCTAACTGCTTTAAAAATAAATTCAAAAAAGGGTGTAACACGAGGGCCATATATAGTACTGCTCTCGCCCAAGCAAGCTTAACAGCAAGGTTTAGATAGGATCCGATGCATTAGGGTTGGTATGATCGCACCTATCATATCTGGCTCTAATCTATAAGAGACCCTCCTCGCTCGTTCAATCTTCAATGTGGGCTCGCATCTTCTAGGATTATATTTTGCATGATTAAACCACGTAGAAATGTGACATTTTTTAATTAATCTCGTTTTTTTAAAAAAATATTTGCTTATATCAATCAACTTCTTGACTCCAGCCCAAGTGCTTTAAAAATAAATTCAAAAACGGATGCAACATGAGGACTTCCCAAGAGGTTACCCATCCTAGTACTACTCTCGCCCAGGCACGCTTAACAGCGAAGTTTTGATGGGATCCGGTGCATTAGTGCTAGTATGATCGCACCCAACACATTTTGTGCCAACAATCTATATGTGGCCATCCTTGCTAGTACCAACTCCAACGTAGGCCTGCATCCTTCAGAATTATATTTTGTACAATTAAACCTTGCATAAATGTATTTTTTTACTCAATCTCAATTTTAAAAAATATTTGGTTAGATCGACTGTTTTCTCGACTTGTACAAAAGTGCTTAAAAAATAAACTCAAAAAGAGGTGCAACACGAGGACTTCCCACGAGGTCACCAATCTTCATACTACTCTCGCCTAAGCTCGCTTAACAGTAGAGTTCTGACAGCATCCGGTGCATTAGTGCTGGTATAATCGCACCCATCACATTTTGCGCTAACAATCTATATGTGACCATCCTCGTTCGCACCAACTCCAATGCAGGCCTGCATCTTTTAGAATTATATTGCATATGGTTAAACCTTGCAAAAACATGGTTTTTTTAGTCAATCTTGATTTTAAAAAAATATTTGCTTAGATCGATCGATTTCGCAACTCGAATTGAAGTGCTTAAAAAATAAACTCAAAAAGGGGTGCAACACGAGGACTTCCCGTGAGGTCACCAATCGTTCTACTACTCTCTCCCAAGCACGCTTAACAGCGGAGTTCTGATGGCATCTGGTGCATTAGTACTGGAATGATCGCACCCATCACATGTTGCGCCAGCAATGTGTAAGAGACCTTCCTCGCTCGCTCCATCTCCAATACAGGCACACATTTTACGTGATTATATTTCGCATGATTAAACCTCACAGCAACATGATTTTTTTAATCAATCTCGATTTTAAAAATATAATTGCTTAGACCGATTGATTTCTCGACTCAAACCCAAGTGCTTTAAAAATAAATTCAAAAAGGGGTGCAACACGAGGACTTCCAAAGAGGTCACCCATCTTAGTACTACTTTCGCCCAAGCAAGCTTGACTGCAAAGTTCAGATGGTATCCGATGCATTAGGGCTGGTATAATCGCACCCATCATATCTTGCACCAACAATCTGTAAGAAACCCTCTTTGCTAGCTCAATCTCCAATATGGGCTTTCATCTTCTAAGATTATATTTTGCGTGATTAAACCTCACAAAAACACGATATTTTCCAATTAATCTTATTTTTTAAAAAAATATTTGCTTATATCGATCAATTTCTCAACTCAAACCCAAGTGCCTTAAAAATAAATTCAAAAACGGGTGCAACACGAGGACTTCCCATGAGGTCGCCCATCCTAGTATTACTTTCACCCAAGCACGCTTAATTGCGGTGGTTTGATGGGATCCGGTGCATTAGTGCTGGTATGATCGCACCCATCACATTTTGCGCCAACAATTTATACATGACCATCCTCGCTCGCACCAACTCCAATGCAGGCCTGCGTCTTTCAAAATTATATTTCGTACGATTAAACCTCACAAAAAAGTGATTTTTTTAATCAATCTTGGATTTAAAAAAAATATTTGCTTAGATTGATCGATTTCTTGACTCGAGCTGAAGTGCATAAAAAATAAATTCAAAAAGGGGTGCAACACAAGGACTTCCCATAAGGTCACCAATCTTAGTGCTACTCTCACCCAAGCATGCTTAACAGTGGAGTTTTGATGGCATCCAGTGCATTAGTGCTTGTATGATCGCACCCATTACATCTTGCGCCAATAATCTATAAGAGACCCTCCTCGCACATTCCATCTCCAATGTGGGCCCGCGTCTTCTGGGATTATATTTATCATGATCAAACCTCATAAAAATATGATTTTTTTAATCAATCTTATTTTAAAAAAAATATTTGCTTAGATCGATCGATTTCTCCACTCGAACCCGAATACTTTAAAAATAAATTCAAAAAAGGGTGCAACACGAGGACATCGTAGGAGGTCACCCATCCCAGTACTATTCTTGCCTAAGCAAGCTTAACTGCAAAGTTCTAATGGGATCTGATGCATTCTGGCTGGTATGATCGCACCAATCATATTTGGCACTAATAATCTATAAGAGACTCTCCTCGCTTGCTCAATCTCTAATGCGGGCTACGTCTTTCAAAATTACATTTCGTACAATTAAACCTTGCATAAATATGATTTTTAATCAGTCTTAAATTTTAAAAAAAAATATTTGCTTAGATCGATCGATTTCTTGACTCGAACTGAAGTGTAAAAAAAATAAATTCAAAAAGGGGTGCAACATAAGGACTTCCCACGAGGTCACCAATCATAGTACTACTCTCACCCAAGCACGCTTAACAACGGCGTTTTGATGGCATCCGGTGCATTAGTGCTTGTATGATTGTACCCATCACATCTTGCACCAACAACCTATAAGAGACCCTCCTCGCATGCTCCATCTTCAATGTGGGCTCACATCTTCTGGGATTATATTTCGCACGATTGAATCTCGTAGAAACGCGATATTTTTTAATTAATCCTATTTTTTTAAAAAATATTTGCTTATATCGATCAATTTCTCGACTTGAACCCAAGTGATTTAAAAATAAATTCAAAAACGGATGCAACTCAAGGACTTCCCAGGAGGTTACCTATCCTAGTACTACTCTTTTGATGGGATTCGGTGCAACAGTATTGGTATGATCACACCCATCACATTTTGCACCAACAATCTATATATGACCATCCTTGCTCACACCATCTCCAATGCGGGCCTGCGTCTTTCAGAATTATATTTCGTAGATTAAACCTTGCAAAAATGTGATTTTTTTACTCAATCTTGGTTTTAAAAAAATATTTGGCTAAATCGATCGATTTCTTGACTCGTACTGGAATGCTTAAAAAATAAACTAAAAAAAAGGTGTAACATGAGGACTTCCCACGAGGTCACCAATCCTTGTACTACTCTCGCCCGAGCACGCTTAGCAGCTGAGTTCTGATGGCATCCGGTGCACTGGTGCT
>JBBYHO010000021.1:3357101-3404089 GCA_038382025.1 Adansonia gregorii
AATGCGGGCACATGTTTTACGAGATTATTTTTACATGATTAAACCCTGCAAAAACGTGATTTTTTTAATCAATCTCGACTCTAAAAAAATATTTGCTTGGATCGATTGATTTCTCGACTCGACCCAAGTGCTTTGAAAATAAATTCAAAAAGAGGTGCAACATGAGGACATCGTAGGAGGTCACCCATCCTAGTACTACTACTACCCGAGGATACTTAATTGCAGAGTTCTGGTGGGATCCAATGCAGTAGTGCTGGTATGATTGCAACCATCAAATCTTGCACCAACAATCTTTAAAAGACCCTCCTCGCTCACTCCATCTCCAATGCAGGCCTGTGTCTTTTGGATTATATTGTGCATGTTTAAACCTCGTAGAAACGTGATTTTTTTAATAAATCTCATTTTCTAAAAAAAATATTTGCTTATATCGATCGATTTCTCGACTTGAACCCATGTGTTCTAAAAAAAATTCAAAAACATGTGCAACACTAGGACTTCCCTGGAGGTCACCCATCTTAGTACTATTCTCGTCCATGCACTTTTAACTGCTGAGTCTTGATAGGATCTGGTGCATTAGTGCTGTTATGGTAGCACCCATCACATTTTGCGCTAATAATCTGTATGTGACCCTCTTCGCTAGCTCCAACTCCAATATTAGCCCGCGACTTCTGGGATTATATTTCGCATAATTAAACCTCATAAAAATGTAATTTTTTTAATCAATCTCTTTTTAAAAAAAATATTTGCTTATATGGATGGAATTCTCGACTCGAACTGAAGTGCTTAAAAAATAAATTCAAAGAGGGGTGTAACACGAGGACTTCCCATGACGTCACCAATCCTAGTACTACTCTTGCCCAAGCTCGCTTAAGAGCGGAGTTCTGATGGGATCTGGTGCATTGGTGCTTGTATGATCATACCCATCACATCTTACGCCAATAATCTATAAGAGACCCTCCTCGCTCACTCTGTCTCTATTATGAGCTCGCATTTTTTGGGGTTATATTTTGCATAATTAAACCTCATAGAAACCTTTTTTTTATTTAATCTCTCATTTTTTTAAAAAATATTTGCTTATATCGATCAATTTATAGCCTCAAACCCAAGTGCTTTAAAAAGAAATTCAAAAACGGATGCAACACGAGGATGTCCCAGAAAGTTACCCATCCTAGTACTACTCTCACCCAGGCACGCTTAACTATAGAGTTTTACGGGATCTGGTGCATTAGTCCTGGAATGATCGCACCCATCACATTTTGCGCCAACAATCTATATGTGACCATCCTTGCTCGCACCAACTCCAATACGGGCTCGCATATTTCAAAATTATATTTCGTGTGATTAAACCTTGCAGAAACGTGATTCTTTTACTTAACCTTGGTTTTAAAAAATATATGCCTAGTTTGATTAATTTCTTGACTCAAACTAAAGTGCTTAAAAAATAAACTCAAAAAAGGGTGCAACACGAGGACTTCCCACAAGGCCACCAATCCTTATACTACTCTCGCTAAAGCACGTTTAACAGCAAAGTTCTGATGGCATCCGGTGCATTACTGCTGGTATGATCGTAGCCATCACATCTTGCGTTGGCAATTTATAATAGACCTTCCTCGCTCACTCTATCTCTAATGCTGGCACACGTTTTACGGGATTATATTTTGTACGATTAAGCCTCGCAAAAATGTGATTTTTCTAATCAATCTCGATTTTTAAAAAAATTTGCTTAGATCAATTGATTTCTCGACTTAAACCCAAATGCTTTAAAAATAAATTCAAAAAGGGGTGCAACACGAAGACTTCATAGGAGGTCACCCATCCTTGCACTACTCTCGCCCAACCAAGCTTAACAACAAAGTTCAAATGGGATCCAATGCATCAGGGCTGGTATGATCATACCCATCATACCTTGCGCCAACAATCTATAAGAGACCCTTCTCGCTCGCTTAATCTCCAATGTGGGCTCGCATCTTCTAGGATTATATTTCGCACGATTAAACCATGCAGAAATGCGATATTTTCTAATTAATCTCATTTTTTTAAAAATATTTGCTTATATCAATCAATTTCTTGACTCAAACCCAAATGCCTTAAAAATAAATTCAAAAACGGGGGCCACAGGAGGACTTCCCAGGAGGTCACCGATTCTAGTACAACTTTCATCCAAGCATGCTTAGCTGCATAGTTTTGATGGGATCCGGTACATTAGTGCTTGTATGATTGCAACCATCACATTTTACGCCAACAATCTCTATGTGATCATCCTCGCTCACACTAACTCTAATGTGGGCCTGCATCTTTCAGGATTATATTTCGTTCAATTAAAACTCACAAAAATGTGATTTCTTTAATTAATCTTGATTTTAAAAAACATATTTGCTTAGATCGACCGATTTCTCAACTCAGACTGAAGTGCATAAAAAATAAATTCAAAAAGGGGTACAACACAAGAACTTCCCACGAGGTCACCAATCCTAGTACTACTCTCACCCAAGCACGCTTAACAGCGGAGTTCTGTTGGCATTCGGTGCATTAGTGCTTGTATGATCGCACCCATCACATCTTGTGCCAACAATCTATAAGAGACCCTTCTCGCACACTCCATCCCCAATGTGGGCCCGCTTCTTTTGGGATTATATTTAGCATGATCCTACCTTTTAGAAATGTAATTTTTTTAATCAATCTCTTTTTTTAAAAAAATAATTGCTTAAATCGATCGATTTCTCAACTTGAACCTAAGTGCTTTAAAAATAAATTCAAAAAGAGGTGCAACACGAGGACACCGCAAGAGATCACCAATCCTAGTACTATTCCTGCCCAAGCACGCTTCACTGCAGAGTTCTAACGGGGTTCGATGCATTAGTGCTAGTATGATCTCACCCATATATCTTGTGTCAATAATTTTTAAGAGACCCTCTTCACTTGTTTCATCTCTAATGTGGGCCCATATCTTCTGGATTATATTTTGCACATTTAAACCTCACAGAAACGTAATTTTTTTAATAAATCTCATTTTTTTAAAAAAAATTTGCTTATATCGATCGATTTCTTGACTTAACCCAAGTGCTTTAAAAATAAATTCAAAAACTGGTACAACACTAGGACTTCCCTGAAGGCCACCCATCTTAGTACTATTCTCGCCCAAGCAGGCTTAACTGTTGAGTTTTGATGGGATCCAGTGCATTAGTGCTGTTATGATCGCACCCATCACATTTTACACCAACAACCTGTATGTGACCCTTCTCGCTTACTCTAACTCCAATGCAGGCCCGTGTCTTTTGGGATTATATTTCGCATGATTAAATATTACAGAAACGTGATTTCCTTAATCAATCTCTTTCTAAAAAAAATATTTACTTAGATCGATGGAATTCTTGACTCGAATCGAAGTGCTTAAAAAATAAATTCAAAAAGGGTGCAACACGAGGACTTCCCACGAGGTCACCAATCCTAGTATTACTCTTAGCCAAGCTTGCTTAACAGCAGAGTTCTGATGGGATTTGGTGCATTAGTGCTCGTATGATTAAACCCATCATATTTTGCGCCAATAATCCATAACAGAACCTCCTCACTCACTCCATCTTCATTACAAGCCCATATCTTTTGGGGTTATATTATGCATGATTAAACCTCGCATAAACGTGATTTTTTTAATCAATCTCATTTTTTAAAAAAATACTTGGTTAGATCAATCGATTTCTCGTCTCAAACCCAAGTGCTTAAAAAATAAATTAAAAAAAGGGTGCAATACAAGGACTTCTTAGGAGGTCACCCATTCTAGTACTGCTCTCACCCAAACACATTTAACGGTGGAGTTTTGATAGGATCCAGTGCATTAGCGTTGGTACGGTCGCACCCATCATATCTTGCGCCACCAATCTATAAGAGACCCTCTTCGCTCGCTCCATCTTTAATGCGAGCCTGCGTCTTAGGGGATTATATTTCGTACAATTAAACCTTACAAAAATGTGATTTTTTTAATCAATCTCATTTTTTTAAAAAATATTTGGTTAGATCAATCGATTTCTCGAATCAAAACTAAGTGCTTAAAAATAAATTAAAAAAGAGGTGCAACAAGAGGACTTCCTAAGAGGTCACCCATCCTAGTGCTACTCTCACCGAAGAATGCTTAACTGCGAAGTTCTGATGGATCCTGTGCATTAGTGCTGGCATGATCGCACCCATCACATCCGGTGCCAACAATTTATAAGAGACCCTTATCGCTTGCTTTATCTCTAAAGTAGGCATAAGTCCTGCAGGATTATATTTTGCATGAATAAACTTCGCAAAAACGTGACTTTTTTAATCAATCTCATTTTTTTAAAAAAAATTTGCTTAGATCGATAGATTTTTTGACTCAAACCTAAGTGCTTAAAAAATAAATTGAAAAAAGGTTGCAACACGAGGACTTCCCAGGTGGTCACCCATCCTAGTACTACTCTCACCCAAGCACACTTAACTGCATAATTCTGACGAGATTCAGCTTGCATGTTCCATCTCTAATGCGGGCCCCTGTCTTTTGGGATTATATTTCGCATGATTAAACCTCGCAGAAACGTGATTTTTTTAATCAATCTCATTTTTTAAAAAATATTTGCATAGATCGATCGATTTCTCACCTCAAACCCTAAGTGCTTTGAAAATAAATTCAAAAAAGGTTGCAACACAAGGACTTCCCAGGTGGTCACCCATCCTAGTATTATCCCGCCCAAGTACGCTTAGCTGCAGAGTTCTCTTGGGATCCGATGCATTAGTGCTAGTATGATCACACCCATCACATATTGCACCAACAATCTGTATAAGACACTCGTCGCTCACCTTATCTCCAATACGGGCCTGCATCTTTTGGGATTATATTTCACGCGATTAAACTTTGCAAAAATGATATTATTTTAATCAATTTCATTTTCAATAAAAATATTTGCTTATATTGATCGATTTCTCGACTAAAACCTAAGTTCTTTAAAAATGAATTCAAAAACTGATGCAACACGAGGACTTTCCAAGAGGTTACCCATGCTAGTACTTCTCTCACCCAAGCACGTTTAACTGCTGAGTTTTGATGGGATCCGGTGCATTAGTGCTGGTATGATCGCACCCATCACATTTTGCGCCAACAATTTATATGTGACCATCCTGCTCACACCAGCTCCAATACGGGCCTGCTCCTTCATAATTATATTTCATACGATTAAATCATGTAGAAACGTGATTTTTTTTCTCAATTTCAGTTTTCAAAAAAATATTTGGTTAAATTGACCGATTTCTTGACTCATACCGAAGTGCTTAAGAAAAAAACTCGAAAAGTGGTGCAACACGAGGACGTCCTACGAGGTCACCAATACTTCTACTACTCTCGCCCAAGCACGCTTAACAGCGAAGTTCTGATGGCATCCGGTGCATTAGTGCTGGTATGATCGCACCTATCACATCTTGCACCAACAATCTAAAAGAGACCTTCCTTGCTCACTCCATCTCCAATGCGGGCACACATTTTACGGGATTATTTTGACATGATTAAAACTCCTAAAAACGTGATTTTTTTGATCAATCTCGATTTTAAAATAATATTTGCTTAGATCGATTGATTTCTTGACTCAAACCCAAGTGCTGTAAAAATAAATTCAAAAAGAAGTGCAGCATGAGGACATCGCAGGAGGTCACCTATCCCAGTACTACTCCTGCCTAAGGACGCTTAACTGCAGAATTCTGATAAGATCCAATGCATTAGTGCTGGCATGATTGCAGCCATCATATCTTGCGCCAATAATCTTTCAGAGACCCTCCTTGCTCGCTTCATCTCTAATGTGGGCCCGCATCTTCTAGATTATATTTCACATGTTTAAACCTTATAGAAACGTGATTTTTTTCATAAATCTCGCTTTCTAAAAAAAATATTTGCTTATATCAATCAATTTCTTAACTTGAACCCAAGTACTTTAAAAATAAATTCAAAAATAGGTGCAACACTAGGACTTCCCTCGAGGTCACCTATCTTAGTACTATTTTCACCCATGCACGCTTAACTGCTGAGTTTTGATGGGATCCAATGCATTAGTGCTGTTATGATCGCGCCTATCACATTTTGTGCCAATAATCTGTATGTAACCCTCTTCGCTAGCTCTAACTCTAATGCCCGCGTCTTCTTGGATTATATTTTGCATGATCAAATCTCGCAGAAATGTGATTTTTTTAATCAATCTCTTCTTTTAAAAAATATTTGCTTAGATGGGTGGAATTCTCGACTCAAACTGACCTGCTTAAAAAATAAATTCAAAAAGGGGTACAATACGAGGACTTCCCACGAGGTCACCAATCCTAGTACTACTCTCGCCTAAGCTTGCTTAACAGTGGAGTTCTGATGGGATCTGGTGCATTAGTGCTTGTATGATCACACACATCACATATTGCGCCAATAATCTATAAGAGATGCTTCTCGTGCACTCCATCTCCATTATGGGCCCACACCTTTTAGGGTTATATTTTGCATAATTAAACCTTGTAGAAACATGATTTCATTAATCAATCTCATTCTTTAAAAAAATATTTGGTTAAATCGATCGATTTCTCAACTTGAACCCAAGTGCTTAAAAAATAAATTCAAAAAAGGGTGCAATACGAGGACTTCCCAAGAGGTCATCCATCCTAGTACTACTCTCGCCCAAACACGTTTAACGACGGAGTTTTGATGGGATCCAGTGCATTAATGTTGGTATGGTCGCACCCATCACATTTTGCGCCACCAATCAATAAGAGAACCTCCTCGTGCACTCCATCTCCAACACGGGCCCGCGTCATAAGGGATTATATTTCGCACAATTAAGCCTTGTGGAAATGTGACTTTTTTAATCAATCTCTTTTTTTTAAAAAAAAAGATTTGCTTAGATCGATCGATTTCTCGAATCAAAACCTAGTGCTTAAAAAATAAATTCAAAAAGAGGTGCAACACGAGGACTTCCAAAGAGGTCACCTATTATAGTTCTACTTTCGCTGAACCACGCTTAACTATAGAGTTTTGATTGATCTAGTGCACTAGTGCTGGTATGACCGCACCCATCACATCTTGCGCCAACAATCTATACGAGACCCTTCTTGCTCGCTTTATCTACAAAGCAAGCACGAGTCCGACGAGATTATATTTCATATGATTAAACCTCACAGAAATGTGTTTTTTTAATCAATCTCATTTTTTTAAAAAAAAATTTCTTAGATCGATCGATTTCTTGACTCGAACCCATGTGCTTAAAAAATAAATTGAAAAAGGGTTGCAACACGAGGACTTCCCAGGAGGTCACCCATCCGAGTACTACTCTTGCCTAAGCAAACTTAACTGCGTAATTCTAATGGGATTCGGCGTGCTCGTTACTTCTTTAATGTGGGCCCGTATCTTTTGGGATTATATTTCGCATAATTAAACCTCACAGAAATGTAATTTTTTTAATCGATCTTGATTTTTTTAAAAAAATTTGCTTAAATCGATCGATTTCTCGACTCAAACCCAAGTGCTTTATAAATAAATTCAAAAAAAGGTGCAACACAAAGACTTCCCTTATGGTCACCCATCCTAGTATTACTCCCGCCCAAGCATGCTTAGCTGCAGAGTTCTGATGGGATCCCAAGCATTAGTGCTAGTATGAATGCACCCATCATATCTTGCACCAATAATGTGTAAGAGACATTCCTCGCTCACTCTATCTCCAATATGAGCCTGCATCGTTTGAGGTTTTATTTTGCACGATTAAACCTCATAAAAACGTGATTATTTTAATCAATTTCATTTTTAATGAAAATATTTTCTTATATCGATCGATTTCTCGACTTGAACCCAAGTGCTTTAAAAAAAATTCAAAAAGGGTTACAACACGAGGACTTCCCAAGAGGTCATCCATCCTAGTACTGCTCTCACCCAAGCATGCTTAACTTCAGAGTTTTGATGGGATCCAATGCGTTAGTACTCTCCAATCTATAAGTGACCCTTCTTGCACACTCTATCTCCAATGTGGGCCCGTGTCTTTTAGGATTATATTTAGCATGACCAAACCTTGTAGAAACATGATTTTTTTAATCAATCTCATTTTTTTAAAAAAGTTGCTTAGATCAATCGATTTCTCAACTTGAACCTAAGTGCTTTAAAAATAAATTCAAAAATAGGTGCATCTCGAGGACTTGCCGGGAGGACACCCATCCTAGCACTACTCTCACCCAAGCAAGCTTATCAGCAAAGTTCTGCTAGGATCCGATGCATTAGGGCTGGTATGATCGCACCCATCATATCTGGCACCAACAATCTGTAAGAGACCTCCTCACTCACTCAATCTCTAATGTGGGCTCGCATCTTCTGGGATTATATTTCGCACGATTAAACCTAGCAGGAACGCGATATTTTTTAAATAATCTTATTTTTTAAAAAATATTTACTTATATCGATCAATTTCTTGACTTGAACCTAAGTGCTTGAAAAATAAATTCAAAAATTGATGCAACACGAGGACTTCCTAGGAGGTCACCCATTCTAGTACTACTTTCGCCCAAGCACGCGTAACTGCGGAGTTCTAATGGGATCGTATGCATTGTGCTGGCATGATCCCACCCATCACATTTTGCACCAATAATCTATATGTAACCATCCTCGCTAGCACTAACTCCAATGTGGGCCTGCATCTTTCAAAATTATATTTCATACTATTAAACCTTGCAGAAATGTGATTTTTTTACTAAATCTTGATTTTAAAAAAAATATTTGGTTAGATCGATCGATCTCTCGACTCGTACCAAAGTGCTTAAAAAATAAACTCAAAAAGAGGTGCAACATGAGGACTTTCCACGAGGTCACCAATCCTTATACTACTCTCACCCAAGCACGCTTAACGACGGAGTTCTGATGGCATCCAGTGCATTAGTGCTGGTATAATCGCACCAATCACATTTTGCGCTAACAATCTATATGTGACCATCCTCGCTCGCACCAACTCCAATGTGGACCTGCGCCTTTTAGAATTATATTTCATACGGT
This sequence comes from Adansonia gregorii, assembly GCA_038382025.1. Classification (NCBI taxonomy): domain Eukaryota; kingdom Viridiplantae; phylum Streptophyta; class Magnoliopsida; order Malvales; family Malvaceae; genus Adansonia; species Adansonia gregorii. The sequence goes on from JBBYHO010000021.1 coordinate 3,366,112, forward strand.
TAAACCTTGCAAAAATGTGATTTTTTAGTCAATCTTGGTTTTAAAAAAATATTTGCTTAGATCGATCGATTTCACGAGTCAAATAGAAATGCTTAAAAAATAAACTTAAAAAGGGGTGCAACAAGAGGACTTCCCGCGAGGTCAAAATTCCTTGTACTGCTCTCACCCAAGCACTCTTAACAGCGGAGTTCTGATGGATCTGGTGCATTAGTGCTGGTATGATCGCACCCATCACATGTTGCGCCAACGATGCATAAGAGACCTTCCTCGCTCGCACCATCTCCAATGCGAGCACATATTTTACGAGATTATATCTCGCATGATTAAATCTCACAGAAACGTGATTTTTTAATCAATCTCGATTTTTAGAACATATTTCCTTAGATCGATTGATTTCTCGACTCGAACCTAAGTGCTTTAAAAATAAATTCAAAAAGGGTTACAACACAAAGATTTCCCGAGAGGTCTCCTATCCTAGTACTACTGTCGCCCAAGAAAGCTTAGCTGCAAAGTTCAATGGGATCTGATGCATTGGGGCTGGTATGATCGCACCCATCATATCTTGTGCCAATAATTTGTAAGAGACCCTTCTCGCTCGCTCAATCTCTAATGCAGGCTCGCATCTTCTGGAATTATATTTCGCACGATTAAACCTTGCAGAAACGTGTTTTTTAATTAATCTAATGTTTTAAAAAAATATTTGCCTAAATCGATCAATTTCTTGACTAAAACCCAAGTGCCTTAAAAATAAATTCAAAAATGGGTGCAACACGAGGACTTCCTAGAAGGTCACCCATCCTAGTACTACTTTCACCCAAGCATGCTTAATTGCAGAGTTTTGATGGCATTCGATGTATTACTGCTGGTATGATCACACTAATCGCACCTTGCGCCAACAATCTATAAGAAACCCTCCTCGCTCGCTCCATCTCTGAAGTAGGCCTGCACTTTCTGAGATTACATTTTGCATGATTAAACCTCGTAGAAATGCATTTTTTTAATCAATCTCATTTTTGAAAAGCATATTTACTTCGATCGATCGATTTGTTAACTCGAACCCAAGTGCTCACCTAAAAAATAAATTCAAAAAGGGGTGCAACACGAAGATTTCCCAAGAGGTCACCAATCCTAATACTACTCTCACCAAAGCACGCTTAACTATGGGGTTCTGATGGGATCCGATGCATTAGTGCTGGTATGATCGCACCTATCACATCTTGCACCAACAATCTATAAGAGACCCTCCACGCTCGCCCTATCTCCGATGGGCGCCCGTGCCTTCCGGGATTATATTTTGCATGATTAAACCTCACAAAAACGAAATTTTTTTAATCAATCTCATTTTAAAAAAGTATATTTGCTTCGATCGGTCAATTTTTTGACTTAAACCTAAGTGCTTGCTTAAAAAATAAATTCAAAAAGAGGTGCAACACAAAGACTTCCTAGGAGGTCAACCATCCTAGTATTACACTCGCCTAAGCCCGTTTAACTGCGAAGTTCTAATAGGATCCAGTGCATTACTGCTGGTATGATCGCACCCATCACATCTTACGCAAACAATCTATAGTTGACCTTCCTCGCCGCTCGCTCCATCTTCGATGTGGTCGCGCGCCTTCTGAGGTTATATTTCGCACGACTAAACCTCACAGAAATGTGATTTTTTTAAGCAATCTTATTCTTAAAATGTCTATTTGCTTTGACCGGTAGATTGATTTCTCGACTCAAATCCAAGTGCTTGCTTAAAAAATAAATTCAAAAATGGGTGCAACACGAGGACATCCTAGGAAGTTACCCATCCTAGCACAACTCTCGGTGAGCACGCTTAACTGCGAAGTTCTGATGGGATCCGATGCATTAGTGCTGGTATGATCGCACCCATCGCATCTTGCGCCAACAATCTATAAGAGACCCTCCTCACTCGCTCCATCACTGATATAGACCTGCGCCTTCTGAGATTATATTTTACACGATTAAATCTCGCAAAAACATGATTTTTTTAATCGATCTTGTTTTTAAAAAGTATATTTGCTTTGATCGATCGATTTCTCGACTCGAACCCAAGAGTTTGCTTAAAAAATAAATTCAAAAAAAGGTGCAATACGAGGACTTCCTAGAAGGTCACCTATCCTAGTACTACTCTTACCCAACCACGCTTAACTACGGAGTTCTGATGGGATCCGGTGCACTAGTGCTGGTCTAATCGTACCCACCGCATCTTCCATCAATAATCTATGAGAAACCCTCCTCGGTCACCCTATTTTCAATGTGGGCTCGCGCCTTTCGAGATAATATTTCGTACAATTAAATCTCACAGAAACATGATTTTTTTTAATCGATCTCTTTTTTAAAAAGTACATTTGCTTCAATTGATTGATTTCTCGACTTGGACCCAAGTGCTTGCTTGAAAAATAAATTCAAAAAAGGTTGCAACACGAAGACTTCCCAAGAGGTCACTCATCTTAGTAGTACTCTCGCCTAAGCATGCTTAACTACAGTGTTCTAATGGGATCTGGTGCATTAGTGTTGGTATGATCGCACCTACCGCATCTTACGCCCACAATCTATAAGAGACCCTCCTCACTCGCTCCATCTCTAATGTGGGCTCGCGCCTTCTGAGATTATACTTCGTACGATTAAATCTCTCAGAAGCACTATTTTTTAATCGATCTCATATTTAAAAAGTATATTTGCTTCGATCGATTGATTTCTTGACTCCAACCCAAGTGCATGGTTAAAAAATAAATTCAAAAAAAGGGTACAACACGAGGACTTCCTAGGAGGTCACCTATCCTAGTACTACTCTCGCCCAAGCATGCTTAACTGCGAAGTTCTGGTGGGATCCGGTCTATTAATGCTGGTATGATCGCATACATCGCATCTTGCGCCCACAATCTATAAGAGGCCCTCCTCACTCACTCCCTCTTCAATGTGGGCCCACGCCTTGTGAGATTATATTTCGCACGATTAAATCTCGCAAAAGCACCATTTTTTTAATCTATCTCATTTTTAAAAAGTATATTTTTTTGATCAATTGATTTCTCGACTCGAACCCAGGTACTTGTTTAGAAAATAAATTCAAAAAGGGATGCAACACGAGGACTTCCTAGAAGGTCACCTATCCTAGTACTACTCTCGCCCAAGCACGCCTAACTGCGGAGTTCTAAAGGGATCCGGTGCATTAGAGCTGGTATGATTGCACACATTGCATCTTGCGCCAACAATCTATAAAAGACCCTCCTCGCTCGCTCTATCTCTGATGTGGGCTCGTGCCTTCTGAGATTATATTTCGCACGATTAAATCTCGCATAAGCACCATTTTTTCATCGATCTCATTTTTAAAAAGTATATTTACCTCGATCGATCGATTTCTCATCTCGAACCCAAGTGCTTACCTAAAAAATAAATTCAAAAAAGGTGTGCCAGATAAGGACTTCCCAGTAGGTCACCCATCCTAGTAGTACTCTCGCCCAAGCACATTTAACTGTGAAGTTCTAATGGGATCTGGTGCATTAGTGCTGGTATGATTGCACCCATCGCATCTTGCGCCAGCAATCTATAAGAGACCCTCTTTGCTCGGTTCATCTCTGATGTGGGCCCGTGCCTTTTGAGATTATACTTCACATGATTAAATCTCGCAGAAACACTATTTTTTTAATCGATCTCATTTTTAAAAAGTATATTTGCTTCGATCGATTGATTTCTCGACTCGAACCCAAGTGCTTGCTTAAAAAATAAATTCAAAAAGGGATGCAACACGAGTACTTCCCCAGAGGTCACCCATCCTAGGACTACTCTCGCCCAAGCACACATAACTGCGGAGTTCTGATGGGATCCGGTGCACTAGTCCTGGTATGATCGCAGCCATCGCATCTTGCACCAACAATCTATGTGAGACCCTCCTCGCCCCCTCCATCTTCTATGTGGGCTTGCCCTTTTCGAGATTATATTTCGCACGATTAAATCTCATAGCTCTTTTTTTTAATCGATCTCATTTTTAAAATATATCTTTGCTTTGGTCGATCGATTTCTCTACTCGAACCCAAGTGCTTGCTTAAAAAATAATTTCATAAAGGGGTGCAACACGAGGGCTTCCCTGGAGGTCACCCATCCTAGTACTACTCATGCCGAAGCACGCTTAACTACGGAGTTCTGATGGGATCCACTGCATTAGTGCTAGTATGATCGCACCCATCGCACCTTGCACAAACAATCTATAAAAGACCCTCTTCGCTTGCTCCATCTCTGATGTGGGCCCGCGCCTTCCAAGATTGTATTTTGCACGATAAAATCTCGCAGAAGCATTGTGTTTTAATCGATCTCTTTTTTAAAAAGGTATATTTGCTTCGATCGATCAATTTCTTGACTCGAACCCAAGTGCTTGCTTGAAAAATAAATTGAAAAAGGGGTGCAACATGAGGAATTCCCAAGAGTTCATGCATCCTAGTACTACTCTCGCCTAAGCATGCTTAACTGTGGAGTTCTGATGGGATCCGGTGCACTAGTGCTGGTATGATCGCACCCAGTTCATCTTGCACCAACAATCTATAAGAGACCTTCCTCACTCGCTCCATCTCCGATATGGACTTGTGCATTCTGAGATTATATTTTGCATGATTAAATCTCATACAAATGAGATTTTTTTAATCGATCTCTTTTTTAAAAAGTATATTTGCTTCGGTTGATCGATTTTTTGACTCGAGCCCAAGTGCTTGGTTAAAAAAATAAAGTCAAAAAGGGGTGCAGCACGAGGATTTCCTAGGAAATCACCCATCCTAGTACTACTCTCGCCCAAGCACGCTTAACTGCGGAGTTCTGATAAGATCAGGTGCACTAGTGCTGGTATGATCGAACCCATCGTATCTCGCGTGAACAAATTATAAAAAACCTCATCGCTCGCTCTGTTTCTGATATGGGCCCGTGCCTTTCGAGTTTATATTTTGAACGATTAAATCTCACAAAAATAAAGTTTTTAATTAATGTCATTTTTAAAAAGCATATTTGCATCGATCGATCGATTTCATGACTCGAACCCAAGTGCTTGCCTAAAAAATAAATTCAAAAAAGGGTGGAACACGAAGACTTCCCAAGAGGTCACCCATCCCAGTACTACTCTCGCCCAAGCATGCTTAACTACGGAGTTCTGATGGGGTCCGATTCATTAGTGCTGGTATGATTGCACCCATCGCATCTTGCGCCATCAATCTATAAGAGACCCTCATCACTCGCTCTATCTCCGATGTTGGCCCTTGCCTTTCGAGATCATATTTTGCATGATTAAATCTCATAGAAATAGGGTTTTTTTTAATCGATCTCATTTTTAAAAAGTATATTTACTTCTATCGATCAATTTCTCGACTCGGAGGTTAGCTATCCTAGTACTACTCTCACCCAAGCGCGCTTAACTATGGAGTTTTGATTGGATCCGGTGCATTAGTGATGGTATGATCGCACCCATCACATCTTGTGCCAATAACCTATAAAAGACCCTCCTCGCTTGCTCCATCTCTGATGTGGGCTCGCGTCCTCCGAGATTATATTTCACATGTTAAATCTCGTAAAAACGTGATTTTTTTAATTGATCTCATTTTTAAAAAGTATATTTGATTCAATCGATCGACTTCTCGACTAGAACCCAAGTTCTTGCTTAAAAAATAAATTCAAAAAAAGGTGCAACATGAGGACTTCTCAGAAGGTCACCCATCCTAGTACTACTCCCACCCAAGCACGCTTAACTGCAAAGTTCTGATGGGATCTAGTGCAAAGGCACTGGTATGATCGCACGTATCACATCTTGCACCAATAATCTATAAGAGACCCTCCTCGCTCGCTCCATCTTTGATGTAGGCCCATGCCTTCTGAGATTATATTTCGCACAATTAAATCTCGCACAAGCGTCATTTTTTGAATCGATCTCATTTTTAAAAAGTATAATTGCTTCGATCGATTGATTTCTCGACTCGAACCCAAGTTCTTGCTTAAAAATTAAATTAAAAAAAAGGTACAACATAAGGACTTCCTAGAATTTCACTCATCCTAGTACTACTCTTACCCAAGCACGCTTAACTGCAGAGTTCTGATGGGATCCGATACATTAATGGTGGTATGATAGCACTCATCGCATCTTGCGCCAACAATCTAAAAGTGACCTTTCTCACTCACTCCATCTCCGATGTGGGCTTGTGACTTCTGAGATTAGATTTTGCATAATTAAATATTGTTGATGCACGGCTTTTTTAATCGATCTCATTTTTGAAAAGTATAATTGCTTCGATCGGTCGATTTCTCGACTCGAACCCAAGTGCTTCCTTAAAAATTAAATTCAAAAAAGGTTGCAAAACGAGGACTTCTGAGGATGTCACTCATCCTAGTACTAATCTTGCCCAAGCACGCTTCACTGCGGAGTTCTGATGGGATCCGGTGCATTAATGCTGGTATGATTGCACCCATCGCATGTTGCGCCAACAATCTATAAGAGACCCTCCTCGTTCGCTCCATCTTTGATGTGGGCCCACACTTTCTGAGATTATATTTCGCACAATTAAATCTCATAAAAGTTTCATTTTTTAATCGATCTTGTTTTTAGAAAGAATATTTACTTCGACTGTTCGATTTCTCGACTCGAACCCAAGTGCTTGCTTAAAAAATAATTTCAAAAAGGGGTGCAAAACGAGGATTTCCTAAGAGGTCACCTATCCTAGTACTACTCCCGCCCAAGCACGCTTAACTGTGGAGTTCTGATGGGATCCGGTGCATTAAGGCTGGGACAATCGCACCCATCGCATTTTGCGCCAACAATCTATAAAAGGCGCTCCTTGCTTGCTCCATCTCCGATATGGGCCTTCGCCTTCTAAGATTACATTTCGCACGATTAAATCTCCCTGAAGCACGATTTTTCTAATTGATCGCATTTTTAAAAAGTATAATTGCTCCGATAGATTGATTTTTTGACTCGAACCCACATGCTTTCTTAAAAAATAAATTCAAAAAGGGGTGCAACATGAGAACTTCTGAGGAGGTCACTTATCCTAGTACTACTCTCACCCAAGCACGCTTAACTACAGGGTTCTGATGGGATCCGGTGCATTAATGCTGGTATGATCGCACCCATCGCATGTTGCGCCAACAATCTATAAGGGACCCTCATCGCTCTTTCCATCTCCGATATGGGCTCGAGCCTTCCGAGATAACATTTCGCATGATTAAATCTCGTAGAAGCATCGTTTTTTAAACGATCTCGTTTTTAAAAAGTATATTTGCTTCGATCAATCAATTTCTCAACTCGAACCTGAGTGCTTGCTTAAAAAATAAATTTAAAAAAGGGTGTAACATAAGGACTTCCCAAGAGGTCACCCATCCTAGTACTACTCTCGCCCAAGCACGCTTAACGATGAGGTTCTGATGGGATCCGGTGTTTTAGTGCTGGTATTATTGCACCAATTGCGTTTGGCGCCAATAATCTATAAGGGACCCTCCTCCCTCGCTCAATCTCTCATGTGGGCCCGTGCCTTTCAAGATTATATTTTACGCGATTAAATCTGACAAAAGCACCATTTTTTAATCGATCTTGTTTTTAAAAAGTATATTTGCTTCGGTCGGTCGATTTCTCGACTCGAATCCAAGTGCTTGCTTAAAAAATAAATTCAAAAAGGGGTGCAACACGAGGACTTCCAGGAGGTCACCCACCCAAGAACTACTCTCGCCCAAGCACGCTTAACTGTGGAGTTCTGATGGGGTCCGGTGCATTAGTGGTGGTATGATCACACCCATCGCATCTTGCGCCAATAATCTATAAAGACCCTCCTCGCTCGCTCCATCTCCGATGTAGGCTCGCGCCTTCCGAGATTATATTTCGCATGATTAAATCTCAAAGAGGCACCATTTTTTAATCAATCTCGTTTTTAAAAAGTATATTTGCTATGGTCGATTGATTTCTCGAGTCAAAACCAAATGCTTACTTAAAAAATAAATTCAAGAAAGGAGTGCAACACGAGGACTTCCTAGGAGGTTACCCATCCTAGTACTGCTCTCGCCCAAGCACGCTTAACTGCGAAGTTCTGATGGGATCCAGTGCATTAATGCTAATATTATTACACCCATCGTATTTTGCGCCAACAATCTATAAGAGACCCTCCTCCCTCAGTCCATCTCCGATGTGGGCTCGCGCCTTCTGAAATTATATTCGCATGATTAAATCTCGCAGAAGCACCATTTTTTAATTGATCATGTTTTTAAAAAGAATATTTGCTTCAGTCGATCGATTTCTTGACTCGAACCTAAGTGCTTGCTTAAAAAATAAATTCAAAAAGGTGTACAACATGAAGACTTCCTAGGAAGTCACCTATCCTAGTACTACTCTCGCCCAAGCACGCTAAACTGTGGCATTCTGATGGGATCCAGAGCATTAGGGCCGGTACGATCGCACCCATCGCATTTTGCCCTAACAATCTATAAGAGACGCTCCTCGCTCGCTTTATCTACGATGTGGGCCCGTACCTTCTGAGATTTTGTTTCACACGATTAAATCTCGCTGGAGCGTGATTTGTTTAATCGATCTTGTTTTTAAAAAGTATAATTGCTTTGATCGATCGATTTCTTGACTCAAACCCAAGTGCTTGCTTAAAAAATAAATTCAAAAAAGGGTGTAACACGAGGACTTTCGAAGAAGTCACTCATCGTAGTACTACTCTTGCCCAAGCACGCTTAACTATAGAGTTTTGATAGGATCCGGTGCATTAGAGCTAGTACGATCGCACCTATCCCATTTTGCGCCAACAATCTAAAAGAGACACTCCGCTCGCTCCATCTCCGATGTGGGCCGACGCCTTTTGAGATTATATTTTGCTCAATTAAATCTCACAGAAGCACCGTATTTTTAATCAGTCTTGTTTTAAAAAAGTATATTTGCTTCGGTCAATTGATTTTTCAGCCCGAACCCAAGTGCTTGCTTAAAAAATTCAAAAAGACACGAGGACTTCCCAAGAGATCACCCATCCTAGCACTACTCTCTCCCAAGCACGCTTAACTGTGCAGTTCTAATGAGATCCGGTGCATTAGTGCTGGTATGATCGCACCATCGCATCTTCCACCAACAATCTATAAGAGGCCCTCCTCGCTTGCTCCATCTTCGATATGGGCTCGAGCCTTCCGAGATAACATTTCACATGATTAAAACTCGTAGAAGTGCCATTTTTTAAATGATCTCATTTTTAAAAAGTATATTTGCTTCGGTTAATCAATTTCACAACTCGAACCCAATTGCTTGTTTAAAAAATAAATCAAAAAAGGGTGCAACAGGAGGACTTCCGTAAAGGTCACCCATCCTAGTACTACTTTCACCCAAGCACACTTAACGATGAAGTTCTGATGGGATCCGGCATGTTAGTGCTGGTATGATCGCCCCATTCGCATTTGGCGCCAACAATCTATAAGAGACCCTCTTCCCTTGCTTAATCTTTGATGTGGCCCTATGCCTTTTGAGATTATATTTTACGTGATTAAATCTCACAGAAGCACCGTTTTCTAATCGATCTCATTTTTAAAAAGTATATTTGCTTCGACCGGTTGATTTCTCGACTCGAACCCAAGTGCTTGGTTAAAAAATAAATCCAAAAAGGGTTGCAACATGAGGACTTCCAAGAGGTCACCCACCCTAGTACTACTTTTGCCCAAGCACGCTTAACTACGGAGTTCTGATGGGATCCGATGCATTAGTGCTGGTATGATCACACCTATTGCATCATGCGCCAACAATCTATAAGAGACCCTTCTCGCTTGCTCCATCTCTGATGTAGGCCCGCGCCTTTCGAGATTATATTTTGCACAATTAAATCTCAAAGAGGCACCGTTTTTTAATCAATCTCATTTTTAAAAGTATATTTGCTTTGGTCGATCGATTTCTTAAATCGAAACCAAGTGCTTGCTTAAAAAATAAATTCAAGAAAGGGGTGCAACACGAGGGCTTCCTAGGAAGTCACCTATCCTATTACTGTTCTCGCCCAAGCACGTTTAACTGCGAAGTTCTGATGGGATCCGGTGCATTAATGCTGGCATGATCACACCCATCGCATTTTGTGCCAACAATCTATAAGAGACCCTCCTCCCTTGGTCCATCTGCGATGTCGGCCCACACCTTCTGAAATTATATTTCGCATGATTAAATCTCACAGGAGCATTTTTTTTTAATCGATCTTGTTTTTAGAAACTATATTTGCTTCGATCGATCGATTTTTTGACTCGAACCCAAGTGTTTTCCTAAAAAATAAAATCAAAAAGGGGTGCAACACGTGGACTTCCAAGATGTCACTCACCCTAGCACTACTTTCACCTAAGCATGCTTAACTGTGGAGTTCTGATGGGATCCGGAGCATTCGTGCTTGTATGATCGCACCCATCGCATCTTGCGCTAATAATCTACAAGTGACCATCCTCGCTCGGTCCATCTCCGACGTTGGCCCACACCTTTCGAGATTATATTTCGCACGATTAAATCTCGTAAAAACAATATTTTTTAATCGATCTCATTTTTAAAAAGTATATTTGCCTCGGTCGATCGATTTCTCGTTTCGAACATAAGTGCTTGCTTAAAAAGTAAATTCAAAAAAGGGGTGCAACATGAGGACTTCCCTGGAGGTCGCCCATCCTAGTACGATTCTCGCCTAAGCACGCTTAACTGCGGAGTTCTGATGGGATCCTATGCATTAATGCTGGTATGATCACACCCATTGCGTCTTGCGCCAACAATCTATAAAAGACCCTCATCGCTTGCTCCATCTCCGATGAAGGTTCACGCCTTTTGAGATTATATTTCGCACGATTAAATCTCGCCAAAACAAGATTATTTTAATCGATCTCATTTTTAAAAAGTATATTTGCTTCGATCGATCGATTTCTCTACTCGAACCCAATAACTTGCTTAAAAAATAAATTCAAAAAGAGGTGCAACGCGAGGACTTCCTAAGAGGGCACCAATTCTAGTACTACTCTCGCCCAAGCATGCTTAACTGTAGAGTTTTGATGGGATCTAGTGCATTAGTGCTGGTATGATCACACCCATCGCATCTTGTGCTAACAATCTGTAAGAGTCCTTCCTCGCTCACTCCATCTTTGATGTGGGCTCGCACCTTCTGGAATTATATTCGCATAATTAAATCTCGCAGAAATGCCTTTTTTTAATTGATCTCATTTTAAAAAGTATATTTTCTTCGGTTGATCGATTTCTTGACTCGAACCCAAGTGCTTGCTTGAAAAATAAACTCAAAAAAAGGGGCAACATGAGGACTTCCCAGGAGGTCACCTATCCTAGTACTACTCTCGCCCAAGCGTGCTTAACTGCGGAGCTCTGAAGGGATCCTGTGCATTAATGCTGGTAAGACCGCACCCAACGCATCTTACGCCAATAAACTATAAGAGACCCTCCTTGCTCGCTCCATTTTCGACGTGGACTTGTGCTTTACGAGATTGTATTTTGCATGGTTAAATCGCAGAAGTGCCATTTTTTAATCGATCTTGTTTTTAAAAAGTATATTTACTTTCGTCAAATGATTTCTCGACTCAAACCCAAGTGCTTGCTTAAAATATAAATTCAAAAAGGGGTGCAACACAAGAATGTCCCAGGAGGTCACCCTTCCTAGTACTATTCTCGCCCATGAACGCTTAACTGCAAAGTTCTAATGGGATCCGGTGGCTTAGCGCTGGCATGATCACACCCATTGCATTTTGCGCCAACAATTTATAAGAGACCCTCCTCCCTCGATCCATCTCCGATGTGGGCTTGCACTTTTCGAGATTATATTTTGCACGATTAAATCTCGAACAGGCATTGTTTTTCAATCGATCTCATTTTTAAAAAGTATATTTGCTTTGGCCGATCGATTTCTCAAATTAAAACCAAGTGCCTGCTTAAAAAATAAATCCAAGAAAGGCATGCAACACGAGGACTTCCTAAAAGGTCACCCATCCTTATTCTATTCTCGCCCAAGCACGCTTAACTACAGAGTTCTGATGGGATCCGGTGCATTAGTGCTGGGATGATCACACCCATCGCATCTTGCGCCAACAATCTATAAAAACGTAATTTTTTAATCAATCTTGTTTTTAAAAAGTATATTTGCTTCGATCGATCGATTTCTTGACTCGAACCCAAGAGCTTGCTTAAAAAATAAATTCAAAAAGAGGTGCAACACGAGGACTTCCTAAGAGGGCACCCATCCTAGTACTACTCTCGCCCAAGCAAGCTTAACGACGGAGTTCTGATGGGATCCGGTGCACTAGTGCTGGTATGATCGCACCCATCGCATCTTATGCCAACAATCTACAAGAGAAACTCCTCGGTCACTCCCTCTTTGATGTGGGCACACGCCCTGCGAGATTATATTTTGTGCGATTAAATCTCACAGAAATGCAATTTTTTTAATCAATCTCTTTTTTAAAAAGTATATTTGCTTCAATCGATCGATTTCTCGACTCAAACCCAAGTGCTTGCTTGAAAATTCAAAAATGGGTGCTACAGGAGGACTTCCCAAGAGGTCACCCATCCTAGTACTACTCTCACCCAAGCACACTTAACTACGGAGTTCTGATGGGGTCCAATGCACTAGTGCTGGTATGATTGCACCCATCACATCTCACGCCAACAATTTATAAGTGACCCTCCTCGCTCGCTCCATCTTCGATGTGGGCCCGTGCCTTTCGAGATTATATTTTGCATGATTAAATCTCATAGAAACACGATTTTTTTAATCGATCTCTTTTTTAAAAAGTATATTTGCTTCGATCGATCAATTTTTTGACTCAAACCCAAGTGCTTGGTTAAAAAATAAATTCAAAAAGAGGTGCAGCACGAGGACTTCCTAGGAGGTCACCCATCCTAGTACTACTCTCGCCCAAACACGCTCAATTGCAAAGTTCTGATGGGATCCGGTGCATTAGTGCTGGTATAATTGCACCCATCGCATCTCGCACCAAGAAATTATAAAAGACCCTCCTCACTCTCTTCTTTTTCGATATGGGCTCGTGCCTTCTGAGATTATATTTTGCATGATTAAATCTCGCAAAAACTTAGTCTTTTAATCAATCTCATTTTAAAAAAGTGTATTTGCATCGATCAATCGATTTCTTGACTCGAACCTAAGTGCTTGCTTAAAAAATAAATTCAAAAAGGGGCGTAACATGAGGACTTCCCAAGAAGTCACCCATCTTAGTGCTACTCTCGTCCAAGCATGCTTAACTACGGAGTTCTGATGGGGTCCGGTTCATTAGTGCTGGTATGATCGGACCCATAGCATGTTGCGCCATCAACTTATAAGAGACCCTCCTCGCTCGCTCCATCTCTGATGTAGGCCCGTGGCTTCTGAGATTATATTTCGCACGATTAAATCTCGTAAAAATGTGATTTTTTTTAATCGATCTCATTTTTAAAATGTATATTTGCTCTGATCGATTGATTTCTCGAGTCGAGCCCAAGTGCTTGCTTAAAAAATAAATTCAAAAAGGGCTACAACACGAGGACTTCCTAGAAGGTCACCCATCCTATTGTTACTCTCGCCAAGCATGCTTAACGGTGGACTTCTAATGGGATCTGGTGCATTAGTGTTGGTATGATCGCACCCATCGGATCTCGTGCTATCAATCTATAAGAGACCCTCCTCGCTTGCTCCATCTCCGATGTGGACCTGTGGCTTCTAAGATTATGTTTCACACGATTAAATCTTGTAGAAACGTGATTTTTTTAATCGATCTCATTTTTAAAAAGTATATTTACTTCGATTGATCGATTTCTCGGCTGGAACCCAAGTGCTTTCTTAAAAAATAAATTCAAAAAGTGGTGTAACACGAGGACTTCCTAGAAGCTAACCAATCCTAGCATTACACGCGCCCAAGCACGGTTAACTACGGAGTTTTGATGGGATCTGGTGCATTAGCGCTGGCATGATCGCATCCATTGCATCTTGCGCCAACAATCTATAGAAGACCCTCCTCGCTTACTCCATCTCCGATGTGGGCTCGTGCCTTCCGAGATTATATTTCACCCGATTAAATCTCATAAAAAAGTGATTTTTTTAATCGATCTTGTTTTTAAAAAGTATATTTGCTTTGATCGATCGATTTCTCGATTGGAACCTAAGTTCTTGCTTAAAAATAAATTAAAAAAATGGTACAACCTGAAAACATCCCAAGAGGTCACCCATCCTAGTACCACTCTCGCCCAACGACGCTTAACTGCGGAGTTCTGCTAGGATCCGGTGCATTAGTCCTAGTATGATTGCACCCATCACACCTTGCACCAACAACCTGTAAGAGACCCTTCTCACTCGCTCCATCTCTGATGTGGGCCTACTCCTTTTGAGATCATATTTCACATGATTAAATCTCGTAGAAGTGCCATTTTTTTAATCGATCTTGTTTTTAAAAAGTATATTTGCTTCAATCGATTGATTTTTTTACCCGAACCTAAGTGCTTGCTTAAAAAATAAATTCACAAAAAGAGGTGCCACACGAAGACTTCCCAGGAGGTCACCCATCCTAGTATTACTCTCACCCAAGGATGCTTAATTACGGAGTTCTAATGGGACCCGGTGCATTAATGGTGGTATGATCGCACGCATCGCATCTTGCGCCAATAATCTATAAGAGACCCTCCCCTCTCGCTTCATCTCCGATGTGGGCACACGCCTTCTGAGATTATATTTCGCATAATTAAATCTCGCAGAACCATCGCTTTCTTAATCGATCTTGTTTTTAAGAAGTATATTTGCTTCGGTTGATCGATTTCTCAACTCAAACCCAAGTGCTTACTTAAAAAATATATTCAAAAAGGGGCACAACACGAGGACTTCCGAAAAGGTCACCCATCCTAGTATGACTCTCACCCAGGCCTGCTTAACTACGGTGTTCTAATGGGATCTAGTGCATTAGTGCCGATACGATCGCACCCATCGCATCTTGCGCCAACAATCTATAAGAGACACTCCTCGTTCGCTCCATCTTCGATGTGGGCTCGCTCCTTCCGAGATTATATTTTGCACGATCAAATCTCACAAAAACATCATTTTTTTAATCGATCTTGTTTTTAAAAAGTATATTTGCTTCGGTCAATTGATTTCTCAACCCGAACCCAAGTGCTTACTAAAAAAATAAATTCAAAAAGGGGTGCAACACGAGGACTTCCTAAGAGGTCACCCATCCTAGTACTACTCTCTCCCAAGGACGCTTAACTGCGGAGTTCTACTGGGATTCGATGCATTAGTGCTGGTATGATCGCACCTAACGCATCTTGTGCTAATAATCTATAGGAGACCTTCCTCGCTCGGTCCTTCTTTAATGTGGGCCCATGCCTTTTGGGATTATATTTCGCACGATCAAATCTCACCGAAGCATTATTTTTTAAATCAATCTCGTTTTAAAAAAGTATATTTGCTTCAGTCGATCGATTTCTCGACTCGAACCCAAGTGCTTGCCTAAAAAATAAATTCATAAAAAGTGGTGCCACACGAGGACTTCCTAGGAGGTCACCCATCCTAGTACTACACTCGCCCCAGGATGCTTAACTGTGGAGTTCTACTAGGATCCAGTGTATTAGGGCTGGTATGATCGCACCCATCACATTTTCCTCCAATAATCTGTAAGAGACCCTCATCGCTCGATCCATCTTCGTTGTGGGCTCGCGCCTTCTGAGATTATATTTTGGATAATTAAATCTCGTAGAAGCACTTTTTTAATCGATCTTGTCTTTAAATTGTATATTTACTTCGGTTGATCAATTTCTCCACTTGAACCCAAGTGCTTGCTTAAAAAAATTCAAAAAAGGGTGCAATACGAGGACTTCCCAAAAGGTCATACCTCCTAGTACTACTCTCACCCAAGCACGTTTAACTACGAAGTTCTGATTGGATTCGGTGCATTAGTGCAGGTATGATCGCACCCATCGCTTCATGCGGCAACAATCTATCGAGACCCTCCTCGTTGGCTCCATCTCTGATGTGGGCCCGCACCTTTCGAGATTATATTTTGTATGATTAAATCTCACAGAAGTGCCTTTTTTTAATCGATCTCATTTTTAAAAAGCATATTTACTTCGGTCAATAGATTTCTTGACTTAAACCCAAGTGCTTGCTTAAAAAATAAATTCAAAAAGGGTTGCAACACGAGGACTTCCTAAGAGGTCACCCATCCTAGTGCTACTCTTGCCTACGCACGCTTAACTACGGAGTTCTGAGGGGATCCGATGCATTATTGCTGGTATGATCGCACCTATCGCATCTTGCGCCAACAATCTATAAGAGACCCTAATCGCTCGCTCCATCTCTAATGTAAGCCTGCACCTTTCGAGATTATATTTCGCACGATTAAATCTCACAGAAGCACTATTTTTTAATCGATCCCATTTTTAAAATGTATATTTGCTTCGATCAATTTATTTCTTGACTCGAATCCAAGTGCTTACTTAAAAAATAAATTAAAAAATGGGTGCAACATGAGGACCTCCCAAGAGGTCACCTATCCTAGTACTACTTTCGCCCAAGCGCGCTTAACGGTGAAGTTCTGATGGGATCTGGTGCATTTGTAGTGGCATGATCACACCCATCGGATCTTGTGCCAATAATCTATAAGTGACCCTCCGCGCTCGCTCCATCTCTGATGTGGGCTAGCGCCTTCCGAGATTATATTTCGCACGATTAAATCTAGCATAAGTATCATTTTTTTAATCGATCTTGTTTTTAAAAAGTATATTTGGTTCAGTCGATCAATTTCTCGACTCAAACCCAAGTGTGTGCTTAAACAATAAATTCAAAAAGGGATGCAACACGAGGACTTCCCAAGAGGTGACCCATCCTAGTACTACTCTCGCCCAAGCACGCTTAACTGCGGAGTCCTTATGGGATCTGGTGCATTAGTGCTTGTATAATCGCACCCATCGCATTTTGCGCCAATAATCTATAGGAGGCCTTCCACACTCACTCCATCTTCGATGTGGGCCTGCACCTTTCGAGATTACATTTCACACGATTAAATCTTGCAGATGCACTATTTTTTTAATCGATCTTGTTTTTAAAAAGTATATTTGCCTCAGTCGATTGATTTCTCAACTTGAACCCAGTTGCTTGCCTAAAAAATAAATTTAAAAAAAGGGTGCAACACGAGGACTTCCCAGGAGATCACCCATCCGAGTACTAGTCTTGCCCAAGCACGCTTAACTGTGGAGCTCGGATGGGATCCGGTGCATTAGTGATGGTATGATCACACCTATCGCATCCTACTCCAGCAATCTATAAGAGACCCTTTTTGCTCGCTCCATCTCTAATGTGGGCTCGCACCTTTTGGGATTGTATTTCGCATGATTAAATCTCGCAGAAGCACCGTTTTTTTAATCGATCTCATTTTTAAAAATTATATTTGCTTCGGTCGATCGATTTCTTGACTCGAACATAAGTGCTGGCCAAAAAAATAAATTCAAAAAGGGGTGCAACACGAGGAATTCCTAGGCGGTCACCCATCCTAGTACTACTCTCGCGCAAGCACGCTTAACTGCACAGTCCTGATGGGATCTAGTGCGTTAGTGATGGCATAATCGCACCCATCGCCTCTTGCGCCAACAATCTGTAGGAGAACCTCCTCGCTTGCTCCATCTCCGATGTGGGCTTGCACCTTTCGAGCTTATATTTCGTATGATTAAATCACGCAGAAGCACCAATTTTTTAATCGATCTCATTTTTAAAACGTGTATTTGCTTAGCTCGATCACTTTCTCGACTCGAACCCCAGTGGTTGCTTAAAAAATAAATTCAAAAAGGGTTGCAACTTGAGGACTTCCCAGAAGGTCACCTATCCTAGTGCTACTCTCGTCCAACCAAGCTTAACTGCAGAGTTCTAATGAGATTCGGCGCATTAGTGCTAGTATTATCGCACCCATCACATGTTGCGCCAACAATCTGTAAGAGACCCTCCTCACTCACTTTATCTCTGATATGGGCCTGCGCCATGCAAGATAATATTTCGCATGATTAAATCTCGTAGAAGTGACCTTTTTTTAATCAATCTTGTTTTCAAAATGTATATTTACTTCGATCGATCGATTTTTTGACTTGAACCTACGTGCTTGCTTAAAAAATAAATTTAAAAAGGGATGTAACACAAGGACGTCCCAAGAGGTCACCCATCCTAGCATAACTCTTGCCTAAGCACGCTAGACTACGGAGTTCTGATGGGATTCGGTGCATTAGAGCTAGTATGATAGCACCTATCGCATCATGTGCCAATAACCTATAAGAAACCCTCCTCATTTGCTCCATCTCTTATGTAGGCCCGCACCTTTCAAGATTATAGTTTACACAATTAAATCTAGCAAAAGCACCGTTTGTTTACTCGATCATGTTTTTAAACAGCATATTTGCTTCAGTCGATCGATTTCTCGACTCGAGCCCAAGTGCTTCCTTAAAAAATAAATTCTAAAAGGGATGCAACAAAAGGACTTCCTAAGAGGTCACCCATCCTAGTACTACTTTTGCCCAAGCACGCTTAACTGTAGAGTTCTGATGGGATCCGATGCATTAGTGCTGGTATGATCGCACCAATCGCATTTTATGCCAACAACCTATAAGAGACCCTCCTTGCTTGCTCCATATCCGAACTAGGTCCGCGCCTTTCGAGTTTCTATTTCGCATGATTAAATCTCGCAAAAGCACTATTTTTTTGTTGATCTCATTTTTAAAAATTATATTTGCTTTGGTCGATCGATTTCTCAACTCGAACCCACATGCTTGCTTAAATAATAAACTCAACAGGGGTGCGACACAAGGACTTCCCAGGAGGTCACCCATCCTAATACTACTCTCTCCCAAGCACGCTTAACTACTGAGGTCTGATGGGATCATGTGCAATAGTGCTAGTATGATTGCACCCATCGCATCCTGCACTAACAATCTAGACCATCCTCGCTCACTCCGTATCCGATATGGGCCCGTGCCTTCAAAGATTATATTTCACACGATTAAATCTCACAGAAGCACCATTTTTTTCATTGATCTCACTTTTAAAAAGTATATGTGCTTCGGTCAACTAATTTCTTGACTTGAACCCAAGTGCATGCTTAAAAAATAAATGCAAAATGGGGTGCAACACTAGGACTTCCCAGGAGGTCAGCCATTCTAGTACTACTCTCACCAAAGCACGCTTAATACGGAGTTCTGATGGGATCCAGGGCATTAGTGCTGGTATGAACGTCATCTTGCTCCAACATTCTGTGGGAACCCCTCCTCGCTCGCTCCATATACGAATTGGGCTAGCGCCTTTCGAGATTATATTTCGCACGATTAAATCTCGCAGAAGCACTATTTTTTAATTGATCTTGTTTTTAAAAAATATATTTGCTTCGATCGATCGATTTCTCGACTCGAACCCAAGTGCTTGCTTGAAAAATAAATTCAAAAAGGGGTGCAACCCGAGGACTTCCCAGGAGGTCACCCATCCTAGTAGTACTCTCGCCCAAGCATGCTTAAATGCAAAGTTCTGATGGGATCCGGTGCATTAGCGCTGGTAGTAACGCACCCATCGAATCTTGCGCCAACAATCTGTAGGAGACCTTTCTCACTCATTCCATATTCGAAGTGCGCCCACGCCTTCCAAGATTATCTTTCACATGATTAAATCTCGCAGAAGCACTGTTTTTTTAATTGATCTCATTTTTAAATGGTATATTTGCTTCGGTCGATCTATTTCTCAACTCGAACCCAAGTGCTTGCTTAAAAAATAATTTCAAAAAAAGGTGTGACACGAGAACTTCCCAGAGGGTCCATCCTAAGGCTACTCTTGCGCAAGCATGCTTAACTGTGGAGTTCTGTTGGGATCCGATGCATTAGTGCTAGTATGATCGTGGCCATCACATCTTGCACCAACAATCGGTGGGAGACACTCCTCGCTCGCTCCATCTCCTATGTGGGCCAACACCTTTCAACATTATACTTTACATGATTAAATCTTGCAGAAGTGCCATTTTTTAATCAATCTCACTTTCAAAATGTATCTTTGTTTCGATCAATCGATTTCTCGACTTGAACCCAGGTGCTTCCTTAAAAAATAAAATCAAAAAGGGTTGCAACACGAGGACTTCCTAGGAGGTCACCCATCCTAGTACAACTCTCACCCAAGCTCGCTTAAATAGGAAGTTCAGATGGGATCCGGTGCATTATGCTGGTATGAATGCACCGATCGCATCTTGCGCCAATAATCTGTAGGAGACTCTCCTCGCTCGCTCCATATCTGAAATAGGCCCGCGCCTTTTGAGATTATATTTCGCACGATTAAATCTCATAAAGGCACTATTTTGTAATTGATCTCATTTTTAAAAAGTATATTTACTTCGATCGATCGATTTCTTGACTCGAACCTAAGTGCTTGCTTAAAAAATAAATTCAAAAAGGGGTGCGACACGAGGATTTCCCTAGAGGCCACCCATCCTAGTACTACTCTCGCCTAAGCACGCTTAACTATGGAGTTCTGATGGGATCCGGTGAATTAGTGCTAGTATGATCGCACCCATCGCATCTTGGGCCAACAATCTGTAGGAGACCTTCCTCACTCGCTCCATCTCAGATGTGGGCCCGCGCCTTTCGAGATTTTATTTTGCACGATTAAATCTCGCAGAAGCATCATTTTTTTAATCAATCTTATTTTTAAAAAGTATATTTACTTTGATCGATCAATTTCTCAACTCAAACCCAAGTGTTTGCTTAAAAAATAAATTCAAAAAGGGGTGCAACACGAGGACCTCCTAGGAGGTCACCCATCCTAGCACTACTCTCGCCTAAGCATGCTTAACAGCGGAGTTCTATTGGGATCCGGTGCATTAGTGCTGGTATGAACGCACCCATCGCGTCTTACGCCAAGAATCTGTAGGAGACCCTTATCTCTCGCTCCATATACGATGTGGCCCGCACCTTCTGAGATTATATTTCACATGATTAAATCTTGTAGAAGCACTTTTTTTAATTTATGTCATTTTTAAAAGGTGTATTTGTTTTATTCGATTAATTTCTCGGCTTGAACCTAAGTGATTGCTTAAGAAACAAATTCAAAAACAGGTGCGACATGAGGAATTCCTAAGAGGTCACCCATCCTAGTACTACTCTCGCCAAAGCATGCTTAACTGCAGAGTTCTGATGGGATCTAGTACATTAATGCTGGTATGAATGCACCCATCGCATCTTGCACCAACAATCTGTAGGAGACCCTCCTAGCTCATTCCATCTCTGATGTGGGCTCGTGCCTTCCAAGATTATATTTCGCACGAATAAATCTCACAGAAGCACCTTTGTTTAATCAAACTCATTTTTAAAAATTGTATTTGCTTCGGTTGATTGATTTCTCGACTCGAACCTATGCGCTTGCCTAAAAAATAAATTCAAAAAAGGGTGCAACATGAAGACTTCCCAGAAGGTCACCCATCCTGGTACTACTATCGCCCAAGCATGCTTAAATATGGAGCTTTGATGGGATCCAATGCATTAGTGCTAGCATGATCTCACCCATCGCATCTTGCACCAACAATCTATAAGACATCTTTCTTGCTCGCTCCATCTCTGATATGGGCCTACGCCTTCCGAGATTACTTTTCGCACGATTAAATCTTTTAGAAGCATCAATTTTTTAATGAATTTTATTTTTAAAAAGTATATTTGCTTCGATCGAGCCATTTCTCTGCTCCCACCTAAGTGGTTGCTTAAAAAATAAATTCAAAAAGGGGTGCAACACGAGGACTTCCTAGGAGGTCACCCATACTAATACTACTCTCATCCAAACACACTTAACTGTCAAGTTCTGATGGGATTTGGTGCATTAGTGCTGGTATGATCGCACCCGTCGCATCTTGCATCAACAATTTGTAGGAGACCATCCTCACTCTCCCTATATCCGATGTGGGCCCACGCCTTGCGTGAGTATATTTTGCATGATTAAATCTCTCAGAAGCGTCATTTCTTTAATCGATCTCGCTTTTAAAAAGTATATTTACTTCGCTCAATTGATTTCTCGACTCAAACCCAAGTGCTTGCTTAAAAATAAATTCAAAAGGGTGTGCACCACGAGGACTTCCCAGGGGGTCGCCTATCCTAGTACTACTATTGCCCAAGCTCGCTTAAATGCGGAGTTCTGATGGGATACGATGCATTAGTGCTGGTACAAACACATTCATCGCATCTTGAGCCAGCAGTCTATAGGATACCCTCCTCGCTCACTCCATATCCGAAGTGAGCCCACACCTTCCGAGATTATATTTCGTATGATTAAATCACGCATAAGCACTATTTTTTTAATTGATCTTGTTTTTAAAAAGTATAATTGCTTTGATCGATTTCTCAACTCGAACGTAAGTGCTTGCGTAAAAAATAAATTCAAAAAGGGGCGCAACACGAGGACTTCCCAAGAGGTCACCCAACCTAGTAGTACCCTCGCCCAAGCACGCATAAATGCGCAGTTTTGACGGGATCCGGTGCATTAGTGCGGGTATGAATGCACCCATCGCATCTTTCGCCAACAATCTGTAGAAGACCCTCCTCGGTCGCTCAATATCCGAAGTGGGCTCGCGCCTTTCAAGATTATATTTCCCACGATTAAATCTCGCAGAAGCACTATTTTTTAATTGATCTCATTTTTAAAAGTATATTTGCTTTGATCGATCGATTTCTCGACTCGAACCCAAGTGCTTACTTAAAAAATAAATTAAAAAAAGGGGTGCAATATGAGGACTTCCCAGGAGGCCACCCATCCGAGCACTACTCTCGCCCAAGCATGCTTAAATGCGGAGTTCTAATGGGATCTGGTGCATTAGTGCTGGCATGAACACACCCATCGCATCTTGCAAAAACAAACTGTGGGAGACCCTCCTCGCTCGCTCCATATTCGAAGTGGGCCTGCGCCTTTTGAGATTATAGTTCTCATGATTAAATCTCGTAGAACCACTATTTTTTAATTGATCTTGTTTTTAAAAAGTATATTTGCACTTCCTAGGAGGTCACCCATCCTAGTACTACTCTCGCCCAAGCACGCTTCAATGCGGAGCTCTGATGGGATCTGGCGCATTACTGCTAGTGTGAACGCACCTATCGCATCTTGTGCCAACAATCTGTAGGAGACCCTCCTTGCTCGCTCCATATCCGAAGTTGGCCCGCACCTTTCGAGATTATATTTTGCACGATTAAATCTCTCAAAAGCACTATTTTTTGATTGATCTCGTTTTTAAAAAGTATATTTGCTTCACTCGATCAATTTCTCGACTCAAACCCAAGTGCTTGCCAAAAAAAAAAATTCAAAAAGTGGTGCGACACGAGTACTTCCTAGGATGTCACCCATCCTAGTACTACTCTTGCCTAAGCACGCTTAACTACGGAGTTATGATGCGATCCAGTGCATTAGTGCTAGTATGATCACAGCCATCGCATCTTGCACCAACAATCTGTTGGAGACCCTCCTCGCTTGCTGCATCTTCGATGAGGGCCCGCACCTTCTAGAATTATATTTCGCATGATTAAATCTCACAGAAGCATTATTTTCTTAATCGATCTCATTTTTAAAAATTATAATTGCTTCGATCGATTGATTTCTTGACTCGAACCCAAGTGCTAGCCTAAAAAATAAATTCAAAAAGGGGTGCAACACGAGGACTTCCTAGGGGGTCACCTACCCTAGTACTTCTCTCACCCAAGCACGGTTAACTATGGAGTTTTGATGGGATCCAATGCATTAGTGCTAGTATGATTGCAACCATTACATCATGCGCCAACAACCTATAAGAGACCCTCCGCGCTCGCTTAATCTTCGATGTGGGCTCGCTCCTTCTAAGATCATATCTTGCACGATTAAATCTCGCAAAAGCATCATTTTCTTAATCGATCTCATTTTTAAAAAGTATATTTACTTCAATCAATCGATTTCTCGACTCAAACCCAAGTGCTTAGTTCAAAAATAAATTCAAAAAGGGGTGCAACACGAGGACTTCCCAGAAGGTCACCCATCCTAGTACTACTCTTGCCCAAGCTCGCTTAAATACGGAGTTCTGATGGGATCCGATGCATTAGTGTTGGTATAAGTGCACCCATCACATCTGACGCCAACAACCTATAAGAGACCTTTCTCGCTAGCTCCATCTCCGATGTGTGCCTACACCTTTCGAGATTATATTTCGCATGATTAAATGTCGCAGAAGCACCATTTTTTTAATCGATCTCATCTTTAAAAAGTATATTTGCTTCAGCCGACCGATTTCTCGACTCGAACCCAAGTGGTTGCTTAAAAAATAAATGCAAAAAGAGGTGCAACACGAGGACTTCCCTAGGGTTCACCCATCCTAGTACTACTCTCGTCCAAGCACACCTAAATGCGGAGTTTTGATGGGATCCGGTACATTAGTGCTGGTATGAACGCACCCATCGCATCTTGCGCCAGTAATTTATAAATGACCCTCTGCGCTCGATCTATATCTGAAGTGGGCCCGCGTCTTTCGAGATTATATTCGCACAATTAAATCTCACAGAATGACTATTTTTTAATTGATCTCATTTTTAAAAAGTATGTTTGCGTCGGTGGATCAATTTCTTGACTCGAACCCAAGTACTTGCTTCAACAATAAATTCAAAATTGGGTGCAACACAAAAACTTCCAGGAGGTCACGCATCCTAGTACTACTCTCACCTAAGCATGCATTAGTGCTGGTATGATCGCACCTATCGCATCTTGCACCAACAATCTATAGGAGACCTTCCTCGCTCGCTCCATCCCCGATATGGGCCCATGCCTTTCGGGATTGTATTTCGCTTGATTAAATCTCGTAAAGGCATCGTTTTTTTAATCGATCTCTTTTTTAAAAATTATATTTGTTTCGATCGATCGATTTCTTGAGTCAAACTTAAGTGCTTGCCTAAAAAGTAAATTCAAAAAGGGGTGTAACACGAGGACTTCCCAGAAGGTCAGCCATCTTAGTACTATTCTCGCCAAAGTAGGCTTAACTGCGGAGTTCTGATGGGATCTGGCGCATTAGGGCTGGTACGATCGCACCCATCGCATCTTACGCTAACAATCTTTAGGAGGCCCTCCTCGCTTGCTGCATCTCTAATATGGGCCCACGCCTCTCGAAATTATATTTTGCACGATTAAATCTCATCGAAGCACTATTTTTTTAATCAATCTTGTTTTTAAAAATTATATTTACTTCGATCGATCGATTTCTCGACTCAAACCTAAGTGCTTGCATAAGAATAATATCTAAAAGGGATACAACTTGAGGACTTCCTAGGGGGTCACCTATCCTAGTACTTCTCTCGCCCAAGCACGATTAACTGCGAAGTTCTGATGGGATCCGGTGTATTAGTGCTAGTATGATCGCACCCATCACATCATGCGCCAACAACCTATAAGAGACCTTCTTCACTCGCTCAATCTCTGATGCGAGCCTATGCCTTCTGAGATTATATTTTGCACAATTAAATCTCGCAGAGGCACCGTTTTCTTAATCAATCTCACTTTTAAAAAGTATATTTACTTCGGTCGATCAATTCCTCAATTCGAACCCAAGTGCCTGCTTAAAAAATAAATTCAAAAAGGGGTGCAACACGAGGACTTCCTAGGAGGTCACCCATCCTAGTACAAGTCTCGCCCAAGCATGCTTAGCTGCGGAGTTCTGATGGGATCCGTTGCATTAGTGCTGGTATTATCGTACTCATAGCATATTGCACCAACAATCTGTATGAGACCTTCCTCGCTTGTTGCATCTCCGATGTTGGCTTGCGCCTTCAGAGATTATATTTCGCATGATCAAATCTTGCTGAAGAACTATTTTTTAATTGATCTCATTTTTAAAAAGTATATTTATGTTTCCCAAGAGGTCACCCATCCTAGTACAACCCTTGCCCAAGCACGCTTAACTGCAGAGTTCTGATAGGATCCGGCGCATTAGTGCTGGTATGATCACAACCGTCGCTTCTTGCACCAACAATTTGTAGGAGACCCTTCTCACTCGCTCCATCTCTAATGTGAGCCCGTGCCTTTCGGGATTATATTTGGCACGATTAAATCTGATAGAAGCACCATTTTTTAATCGATCTCATTTTTAAAATTTATATTTGCTTTGATCGATCGATTTCTCGACTCGAACCCAAGTGCTTGCCTAAAAGATAAATTCAAAAAGGAGTGCAACACGAGGACTTCCCAAGAGGTCACACATCTTAGTACTACTATCGCCCCAGCACGCTTAACTGCAAAGTTCTGATGGGATCCGGTGCATTAGCGCTGGTATGATCGCACCAATCACATCTTGCGCCAACAATCTATAGGAGACCCTCCTCGCTTGCTCCATCTTCAATGTGGGCCTGCGCCTTCCGAGATTCTATTTCATATGATTAAATGTCTCAAAAGCATCCTTTTTTTAATCGATCTCATCTTTAAAGAGTATATTTGCTTCGATCGATCAATTTTTTGACTCAAACACAAGTGGTTGCTTAAAAAATAAATTGAAAAAGGGGTACAACACAAGGAATTCCCTGGGGGTCACCCATCCTAGTACTACTCTCGTCTAAGCATGCTTAACTATGAAGTTCTGATGGGATTCAGTGCATTAGTGCCGGTATGATCGCACCCATCGCATCTTGCACTAACAATCCGTAGGAGACCCTTCTCGCTAACTCCATCTCTGATGTGGGCCCGCGCTTTACAAGATTATACTTTACAAGATTAAATCTTGCATAAGCGTTGTTTCAATAATTGATCTCACTTTTAAAAAGAATATTTACCTCGATCGATTGATTTCTCGACTCAAACGCTAGTGCTTGCTTAAAAAATAAATTCAAAAAGGGTGCAACATGAGGACTTCCCAAGAGGTCACCCATCCTAGTACTACTCTTGCCCGAGCACCCTTAATTATGGAGTTCTAATGCGATCCAGTGCATTAGTGCTAGTATGATCGCACCAATCGCACCATGCACCAATAATCTATAAGTGACCCTCCTTGCTTGCTCTATCTCTGATGTGAGCCCATGTCTTTCAAGATTATATTTTTCATGATCAAATCTTATAGAAGCATTATTTTTTAATCGATCTTGTTTTTAAAAAGTATATTTACTTTGATCGATCGATTTCTTGACTCGAACCCAAGTGCTTACTTAAAAAATAAATTCAAAAAGGGGTGCAACACAAGGACTTCCCTGGAGGTCACCCATCCTAGTACTACTCTCACCCAAGCACGCTTAACTACGGAGTTCTGATGGGATCCGGTGCATAAGTGCTGGTATGATCGCACCCATCACTTCTTGCACCAACAACCTATCGGAGACCCTTCTTGCTCGTTCCATCCCCAATGTGGGTTCGCGCCTTCCGTGATATATTTCACAAGATTAAATCTTGTAAAAGCACCGTTTTTTTATTCGATCTCATTTTTAAAAAGTATATTTGCTTCGGTCGATCAATTTCTTGGCTCAAACCTAAGTGCTTGCTTAAAAAATAAATTAAAAAAAGGGTATAACATGAGGATTTCCCAAGAGCTCACCCATCCTAGTACTACTCTCACCCAAGCACGCTTAACTGTGACATTCTCATGGGATCCAGTGTATTAGTGCTGGTTTGATCGCACCCAGCGTATCGTACACCAATAACCTATAAGAGACCCTCATCGCTCGCTCCATCTCTGATGTGGGCTACCACCTTCCGAGATTATATTTTACACTATTAAATCTCGTAGAAGCTAGATTTTTTTAGTTGATCTCATTTTTAAAAAGTATATTTGCTTCGATCGATCGATTTCTCGACTCGAGCCTGAGTGCGTGCTTAAAAATTAAATTCAAAAATGGGGGCAACACGAGGACTTCCCAGAAGGTCACCCATCCTAGTACTACTTTCGCCCAAGTACGCTTAACTACGAAGTTTTGATGGGATCCGGTGCATCAGCGCAGGTATGATCGCACCCATCCCACCTTGTGCCAACAATCTACAAGAGACCCTCCTCGCTCGCCCCATCTCCGATGTGGTCCCGCACCTTTCGAAATTGTATTTCTCATGATTAAATCTCATAGAAGCATCATTTTTTTGGTCGATCTCTTTTGTAAAAAGAATATTTCCTTCGGTCGATTGATTTCTCGACTCGAACCCGAGTGTTTACTTAGAAAATAAATTCAAAAAAAGGTGCAACACGAGGTCTTCCCAGGAGGCCACCCATACTAGTACTACTCTTGCCCAAGCACGCTTAACTACGGAGTTTTGATGGGATCTGGTGCATCAGCGCTGGTATGATCACACCCAACCCACTTTGCGCCAAAAATCTATAAGAGACCCTCCTCAATCGCTCCATCTTTGATGTGGGCCCGTATCTTTCGAGATTGTATTCCGTACGATTAAAGCTTGAGGAAGCATCGCTTTTTTGGTCGATCCCATCTTTAAAAAGTATATTTGCTTCGGTCGATCGATTTCTCGACTCGAACCCAAGTGCTTGCTTAAAAATTAAATTCAAAAATAGGGGTGACACGAGGACTTCCTAGGAGGTCACCCATCCTAGTACTACTCTCGCCCAAGCACGCTTAACTGCGAAGTTCTGATGGGACCCGGTGTATTAGAGCTAGTATGATCGCACCCGTCCCACCTTGCGCTAACAATCTATGTGAGACCTTCTTCGCTCGCTCCATCTTCGATGTGGGCTCGCACCTTTCGAGATTGTATTTCGCACGATTAAATCTCGCAAAAGCAACACTTTTTTGGTCAATCCCATTTCTAAAAATTATATTTGCTTTGGTTGATCGATTTCTCGACTCGAACCCGAGTGCTTGCTTAAAAAAAAATTAAAGAAGGGGTGCAACACGAGGACTTCCCAAGAGGTCACCCATCCTAATACTACTCTCGCCCAAGCATGCTTAACTGCAAAGTTCTGATGGGATCCGGTGCACTAGTGCTGGTATGATCGCACCCATCCCACTTTGCGCCAACAATCTACAAGAAACCCTCTTCGCTCACCCCATCTCTAATGTGGGCTCACATATTCCGAGATTGTATTTCGCACGATTAAATCCTGAAGAAGCATAGCTTTTTTGGTCGATCTCATTTTTAAAAAGTATAATTGCTTTGATCGATCGATTTTTTTATTCGAACTTGAGTGCTTGCTTAAAAAGTAAATTCAAAAATAAGGGCAACACAAGGACTTCCTAGGAGGTCACCCATTCTAGTACTATTCTCGCCCAAGCACGATTAACTGCAAAGTTCTGATGGGATCCGGTCCATTAGAGCTAGCATGATCGCACCCATCCCACCTTGCGCCAACAATCCATACGAGACCCTCCTCGCTCGCTCCATTCTGATGTGGGCCCGCACCTTCCAAGATTGTGTTTTGCACGATTAAATCTTACAGAAGCACCACTTTTTTGGTCGATCTCGTTTTTAAAAATTATACTTGCTTCGGTCTATCGATTTCTTGACTCAAACCCGAGTGCTTGCTTAAAAAATAAATTCAAAAAAGGGTGCAACACGAGGACTTCCCAGGAGGTCACGTTTCCTAATACTACTCTTGCCCAAGCACGCTTAACTGCAACGTTCTGATGGGATCTGATGCATTAGTGCTGGTATGATTGCACCCATCCCTCCTTGTGCCAACAATCTACAAGAAACCCTCCTCGCTCGCTACGTCTCCGATGTGGGCCTATGCCTTTCGAGATTATATTTCGCACGATTAAATCTCGTAGAAGCATCGCTTTTTTATTCGATCTCATTTTTAAAACGTATATTTGCTTCAATCGATCGATTTCTCGACTCGAGAAGCACCGTTTTTTTGGTCGATCTCATTTTTAAAAAGTATATTTTCTTTGGTCGATCGACTTTTCGATTCGAACCCGAGTGTTTGCTTAAAAAATAAATTTAAAAAGGGGTGCAACACGAGGACTTCCTGAAAGGTCACCCATACTACTACTACTCTCGCCGAAGTATGCTTAAATACGGAGTTCTGATGGGATCTACTGCGTTAGTGCTGGTATGATCGCACCTATCCCACCTTGCGCCAACAATCTATAAGAGACCCTTCGTGCTCGCTCCATCTCTGATGTGGGCCCATGCCTTTCGAGATTGTATTTCGCACGATTAAATCTTGCAAAAGTGTCACATTTTTTGTCGATCTTGTTTTTAAAAAGTATATTTGCTTTGGTCGATCGATTTCTTAACTCAAACCCGAGTGCTTACTTAAAAATAAGTTCTAAAAAGGGTGCAGCATGAGAACTTCCCAGGAGGTCACCCATCCTAGTACTACTCTTGCCTAAGCACGCTTAACTGCGGAAGATCCAAGGCATTAGTTCTGGTATGATCGCACCCATCCCACTTTGCGTTAGGAATCTACAAGAGACCCTCCTCGCTCGTGCCATATCTGATGTGGGCTCGCACCTTTCGAGATTTTATTTCGCACAATTAAATCTCATAGAAGCATCATTTTTTTGGTTGATCTCGTTTTTAAGAAGAATATTTACTTCGATCGATCGATTTCTCAACTCGAACCTGAGTGCTTGCTTAAAAAATAAATTCAAAAAGGGGTGTAACATGAGGACTTCCCAGGAGGTCATCCATCCTAGTACTACTCTCGCCCAAGCACGCCTAACTACGGAGTTCTGATGGGATCCGGTGCCATTAGTGTCGGTATAATCGCACCCATCCCACCTTGCGCCATCAATCTATAAGAGACCCTCCTCGCTCGCTCCATCTCCGATGTGGGCCTACGCCTTCTGAGATTGTATTTCACACAATTAAATCTTGCATAAGCGTCACTTTTTTGGTTGATCTCGTTTTTAAAAAGCATATTTGCTTCGGTCGATCTATTTCTCGACTCTAACTCGAGTGCTTGCCTAAACAATAAATTCAAAAAGTGGTGCAACGTAAGGATTTCCCAAGAGGTCACCCATCCTAGCACTACTCTCGCCTAAGCACGCTTAACTACGGAGTTCTGATGGGATCTGATGCATTAGTGCCGGTATGATCGCACCTATCCCACCTTGCGCCAACAACCTACAAGAGACCCTCCTCGCTCATTCCATCTCTGATGTGGGCTCGCGCCTTTCGAGATTGTATTTTGCACGACTATATCTCGCAGAAGCATCACTTTTTTAGTTGATCTCATTTTTAAAAAGTATATTTGTTTCGGTCAATCGATTTGTCGACTCGAACCCGAGTGCATGCTTAAAAAATAAATTCAAAAAGGGGTGTAACACGAGGACTTCCTAGGAGGTCACCCATCCTAGTACTACTCTCGCCCAAGCATGCTTAATTACGAAGTTCTTATGGGATCTGGTGCATTAGTGCTGATATGATCGCACGCATCCCATCGGGTGTCAATAATCTACAAGAAAGCCAGCTTGCTCGCTCCATCTCCGATGTGAGCTCGCGTCTTTCGAGATTATATTTCGCACGATTCAATCTTGCAGAAGCACTACTTTTTTGGTTGATCTTATTTTTAAAAAGCATATATTTTTTTTGATCGATTGATTTCTCGATTCGAACCCGAGTGCTTGCTAAAAAAATAAATTCAAAAAAGGGTGTAACACGAGGACTTCCCAAGAGGTCACCCATACTAGTACTACTCTCGCCCAAGCACGTTTAACTATGGAGTTCTGATGGGATCCGGTGAATTAGTGCTGGTATGATCGCACCCATCCCATCTTGCACCAACAATCTATAAGAGACCTTTCTCGCTCGCTCCATTTCCGATGTGGGCCTGCGCCTTTCGAGATTTTATTTCGCACGATTAAATCTCATAGAAGCGTTGCTTTTTTGGTCGATCTCATTTTTAAAAAGTATATTTGCTTCGGTCAATCAATTTATTGACTCGAACTCGCATGCTTGCTTAAAATATAAATTCAAAAAGGGGCGCAACACGAGGACTTCCTAGGAGGTCACCCATCCTAGTACTACTCTCGGCCAAGCATGCTTAACTGCGGAGTTCTGATTGGATCTGGTGCATTAGTGCTGGCATGATTACACCCATCCCACCATGCGCCAATAATCTATAAGAGACCCTCATCGCTCGTTCCACCTTTGATGTGAGCCCGTGCCTACCCAGATTGTATTTCGTACGATTAAATCTCGCAGAAGCATTATTTTTTTGGTCGATCACGTTTTTAAAAATTATATTTGCTTCGATCGATCGATTTCTCGACTCGAACCTGAGTGCTTGCTTAAAAAATAAATTGAAAAAAGGGTGCAACATGAGGAGTTCCCAGAAGGTCACCCATCCTAGTACTACTCTCGCCCAAGCACGCTTAACTATAAAGTTCTGATGGGATTCGGTGCTTTAGCGCCGTATGATCGCACTCATCTCACCTTGTGCCAACAATTTATAAGAGACCCTCCTCGCTCGCTCCATCTCCGATGTGGGCCTGCGCTTTTGGAGATTGTATTTCGCACAATCAAATCTCGCAGAAGTGTCACTTTTTTGATCGATCTCATTTCTAAAAAGTATATTTGCTTTGGTCGATCGATTTCTTGACTCCAACTCGAGTGCTTGCTTAGAAAATAAATTCTAAAAAAGGTGCAGCACGATAACTTCCCAAGAAATCACCCATCCTAGTACTACTCTCGCCCAAGCACGCTTAACTGCGGAGTTCTGATGGGATCCAGTGCATTAGTGCTGGTATGATCACACCCATCCCACCTTGCATCAATAATCTACAAGAGACCCTCCTCGCTCGCGCCATCTCCGATGTGGGCTCGCACCTTTGGAGATTCTATTTTGCACGATTAAATCTCGCAAAAACATTGCTTTTTTGGTCGATCTCATTTTTAAGAAGAATATTTGCTTTGATCAATCAATTTCTAGACTCGAACCTGAGTGCTTGCTTAAAAAATAAATTTACAAAGGGGTGCAATACGAGGGCGTCCCAAGAGGTCACCCATCCTAGTACCACTCTCGGCCAACCATGCTTAACTACGGAGTTCTGATGGGATCCGGTGCATTAGTGCCGGTATGATTGCACCCATTTAACCTTGAGCCAACAATCTATAAGAGACCCTCCTCACTCGCTCCATCTCCGATGTGGGCCTACGCCTTTCGAGATTCTATTTTAAACGATTAAATCCCACAGAAGCATCATTTTTTGGTCGATCTCGTTTTTAAAAAGCATATTTGCTTTGGTCGATCGATTTCTTGACTCGAACTTAAGTGCTTGCTTAAAAAATAAATTCAAAAAAAGGTACAACACAAGGACTTCCCGGGAGGTCTGATGGGATCTGGTGAATTAATGCTAATATGATCACGCCCATCCCATCTTGCACCAATAATCTATAAGAGACCTTTCTCGCTCGCTCCATCTTTGATGTGGGTTTGCGCCTTTCGAGATTGTATTTCGCACGATTAAATCTTGCAGAAGCATCACTTTTTTGGTTGATCTCATTTTTAAAAAGTATATTTGCTTCGATCGATCAATTTCTTGACTCAAACCCGTGTGCTTGCTTAAAATATAAATTCAAAAAGGGGTGCAACACGAGGACTTCCCAGGAGGTCACCCATCCTTGTGCTACTCTCACCCAAGCATGTTTAACTGCAGAGTTCTGATGCGATCCGATGCATTAGTGCTCGTATGATCGCACCCATCCCGCCTTACGCCAACAATCTGTAAGAGACCCTACTCGCTCGTATCACCTTTGATGTGGGCCCGTGCCTACGGAGATTGTATTTCGTATGATTAAATCTCGTAGAAGTGTCGCTTTCTTGGTCGATCACATTTTTAAAAAGTATATTTGCTTCGGTCGATCGATTTCTTAACTTGAACCCGAGTGCTTGCCTAAAAAAAATTGAAAAAGGGGTGCAACATGAAGACTTTCCAGAAGGTCACCCATCCTAGTACTACTCTCGCCCAAGCATGCTTAACTATGGAGTTCTGATGGGGTTCGGTGCATTAGCGCTGGTATGATCGCACTCATCTCACCTTGCGCCAACAATTTTTCAGAGACCCTCTTCACTCGCTTTATCTCTGATGTGGGCTCGCGCCTTCCGAGATTGTATTTCGCACAATTAAATCTCGCAGAAGTGTCACTTTTTTGGTCGATCTCATTTTTAAAAAGTAGATTTGCTTTGGTCGATCGATTTCTCTACTTGAACCCGAGTGCTTGCTTAAAAAAGAAATTCTAAAAAGGTGCAGCACGAGAACTTCCCAAGAAGTCACCCATCCTAGTACTACTCTCGCCAAAGCATGCTTAACTGCGGTGTTCTGATGGGATCCCGTGCATTAGTGCTGGTATGATCGCACCCATCCCACCTTGCGTTAATAATCTGCAAGAGACCCTCCTCGCTCGTGCCATCTCCGATGTGGGCTCGCGCCTTCTGAGATTGTATTTCATACGATTAAATCTCGCAGAAGCATCACTTTTTTGGTTGATCTCATTTTTAAGAAGAATATTTGCTTCGATCGATCGATTTCTCGACTCGAACCCGAGTGCTTGCTTAAAAAATAAATTCAAAAAGGGGTGCAACACGAGGGCTACCCAGGAGGTCAACTATCCTAGAACTACTTTCGCCCAAGCACGCTTAACTATAGAGTTCTAATGGGATCCGGTGCATTAGTGCTGATATGATCGCACCTATCCCACATTGCGCCAACAATCTACAAGAGACCCTCCACACTCGTTCGATCTTCGATGTGGGCCTGCGCCTTCCGAGATTGTATTTCGCAAGATGAAATCTCGCAGAAGCGTCACTTTTTTAGTCGATCTCGTTTTTAAAAAGTATATTTCTTTTGATAGATCGATTTCACAACTCGAACCTGAGTGCTTGCTTAAAAAATAAATTCTAAAAAGGGTGCAGCATGAGAACTTCCTAAGTGGTCACCCATCCAAGTACTACTCTCGCCCAAGCACGTTTAACTATGGAGTTCTGATGGGATCCGGTGCATTAGTGCTAGTATGATCGCACCCACCCCACCTTGCGTCAACAATCTACAAGAAACCCTTCTCGCTCGCTTCATCTCCGTTGTGGGCCTGCGCCTTTCGAGATTGTAGTTCGCACGATTAAATCTTTCAGAAGCACCACTTTTTTGGTTGATCTCATTTTTAAAAAAAATATTTGCTTCGATTGATCGATTTCTCGACTTGAGAAGCACCATTTTTTTGGTCGATCTCATTTTTAAAAAGTATAATTGCTTCGGTCAATCGATTTCTCGACTCAAACCTGAGTGCATGCTTCAAAAATAAATTTAAAAAGGGGTGCAACACGAGGACTTCCCAAGAGGCCATCCATCCTAGTACTACTTTCGCCCAAGCGCGCTTAACTGCGGAGTTCTAATGGTATCCGGTGCATTAGTGCTGGTATGATCGCTCTCATCGCATCTTGCACTAATAATCTATAAGAGACCCTCCTCGCTCGCTCCATCTCTGATGTGGGCCTGTGCCTTTCGAGATTGTATTTCGCATGATTAAAACTCACAGAAATGTCACTTTTTTAGTCGATCTTGTTTTTAAAAATTATTTTGCCTCGGTCGTTCGATTTTTTGACTCGAACCCGAGGGCTTGCTTAAAAAATATATTCAAAAAAGGGTGCAACACGAGGACTTCCCAGGAGGTCACCCATCCTAGTACTGCTCTCGCCCAAGCACACTTAAAGAAGTTCTGATGGGATCCGGTGCATTAGTGCCGGTATGATCGCACCCATCCCACCTTGCGCCAATAATCTATAAGAGACCCTACTCGCTTACTTCATCTTTGATGTGGGCCCGCGCCTTCTAAGATTGTATTTCGCATGATTAAATCTTGCAGAAGCGTCGCTTTTTTGGTCAATCTCATTTTTAAAAAGTATATTTGTTTCATTCGAACGATTTCTCGACTTGAACTCGAGTGCTTGCTAAGAAAATAAATTCTAAAAAGGGCGCAGCATGAGAACTTCCCAAGAAGTCACCCATCCAAGCACTACTCTCGCCCAAGCACGTTTAAGTGTAGAATTCTGATGGGATATGGTGCATTAGTGCTGGTATGATCACACCCACCCACCTAGCGTCAACAGTCTACAAGAGACCCTCCATGCTCGCTCCATCTCCGTTGTGGGCTCGCATCTTTGGAGATTTTTTTTTTGCACGATTAAATCTCGGAGAAGCTACACTTTTTTAGTCGATCTCATTTTTGAAAAGTATATTTGCTTTGGTCGATCGATTTCTCGACTCGAACCCGAGTGCTTCCTTAAAAAATAAATTCAAAAAATGGTGCAACACGAGGACTTCCCAAGAGGTCACCCATCCTAGTACTACTTTCACCCAAGCACGCTTAACTGCGAAGTTTTAATGGGATCCGGTGCATTAGTGCTGGTATGACCGTACCCATCCCATCTTGCACCAACAATCTATAAGAGACCCTCCTCGTTCGTTCCATCTCCGATGTGGGCCTACATCTTTCGAGCTTGTATTTCGCACGATTAAATCTCGCAAAAGCATCACTTTTTTGGTCGATCTCATTTTTAAAAAGTATAGTCACTTTGGTCGATCAATTTCTCGACTCGAAGCCACGTGCTTGCTTAAAATATAAATTCAAAAAGGGGTGCAACATGAGGACTTCCCAAGAGGTCACCCATCCTAGTACTAATCTTGCCCAAGCATGCTTAACTGTGGAGTTCTGATGGGATCTGGTACATTAGTGCTAGTATGATGGCACTCATCCCACCTTGCACCAACAACCTATAAGAGACCCTTCTCGCTCGCTCCACCTTCGATATGGGCCTGCGTCTTCCGAGAATGATTAAATCTTGCAGAAGCGTCATTTTTTTGGTCGATCTCATTTTTAAAAACTATATTACCTTTGGTCGATCAGTTTCTCGACTCGAACCTAAGTGCTTCCTTAAAAAATATTCAAAAAAGGGCACAACACAAGAACTACCCAGGAGGTCACACATCCTAGTACTACACTCGCCCAAGCACGCTTAACTATAGGGTTCTGATGGGATCCGGTGCGTTAGTGCTGTTATGATTGCACCCATCCCACTTTGTGCCAATAATCTATAAGAGACCCTCATCGCTCGCTCCATCTTTGATGTGGGCCCGCACCTCACAGAAGCGTCACTTTTTTGGTCGATCTCATTTTTAAAAGGTATATTTGCTTCGATCGATCCATTTCTCGACTCGAACCTGAGTGCAT
The DNA here is from genome assembly GCA_038382025.1 of Adansonia gregorii. NCBI lineage: Eukaryota > Viridiplantae > Streptophyta > Magnoliopsida > Malvales > Malvaceae > Adansonia > Adansonia gregorii. Next base: position 3,403,215 of record JBBYHO010000021.1, read on the forward strand.
GCTTAAAAAATAAATTCAAAAAAGGGTGCAACACGAGGACTTCCCAAGAGGTCACCCATCCTAGTACAACTTTCGCCCAAGCATGCCTAATTGTGGAGTTCTGATGGGATCCGGTGCATTAGTGCTGGTATGATCGCACGCAACCCACCTTGCGTCATCAATCTACAGGAGAACCTCCTCGCTCGCTCCATCTCCGATGTGGGCCTACGCCTTTTAATATTATATTTTGCATGATTAAATCTCGCAAAAGCACCATTTTTTTTGTCGATCTCATTTTTAAAAAGTATATTTTCTTCGATCGATCGATTTCTCGACTCAAGGAGCACCATTTTTTTGGGCGATCTCATTTTTAAAAAGAATATTTGCTTCATTCAATCGATTTCTCAATTCGAACCCAAGTGCTTGCTTAAAAAATAAATTCAAAAAGGGGTGCAACATGAGGACTTCCCAAAAGGTCACCCATACTAGTACTACTCTCACCCAAGAATGCTTAACTGCAGAGTTCTGATGGGATCCGATGAATTAGTGCTGGTATGATCGCACCCATCGCATCTTGCACCAACAATCTATAAGAAACCCTTCTCGCTCGCTTCATCTCGGACGTGGGCCTGTGCCTTTCGAAATTGTATTTTACACACGATTAAATCTCGCAGAAGCGCCAATTTTTTTGTCGATCTCATTTTTAAAAAGTATATTTGCTTCAGTCGATCAATTTCTCGACTCGAACCCGTGTGCTTGCTTAAAATATAAATTCAAAAAGGGGTGCAACACGAGGACTTCCCAGGAGGTCACCTATCATAATACTACTCTCGCCCAAGCACGCTTAACTGCGGAGTTCTGATGGGATTCGGTGCATTAGTGCTGGTATGATCGCA
>JBBYHO010000021.1:3418291-3429620 GCA_038382025.1 Adansonia gregorii
TTTTTAACGTGTATCTCTCGATCTGTGACCAAGCAATACTATGGAGATCAAAGTACTAAGAAATAAACATACTCTTCCTCTTGAGCAAAACTAAGAGCAGCAAGTTTCCTTTGTTATTTTTATTCTTCTTTTTTTTTTTTTTGAAAAAAAAATTTAATTTACGAAGTGAACCCTTCCATTTATCTCAAGAACCAAGAAAAACATGCTAAAACAGAATATATTACGACAGAGTAATCATGGGACATTGGGACAAAATCTTTGGGTGTTCGGTTCATCTTACCCAAAATACTCAACCTGTTATTAAAACCTAAGACAAGCTAAGAGCTAGCTAATGCAATCACAGATATTTTAAATATATTGATATCAAATCTAGCCTTTTATCCCTTAAAATTGCCGCAAGAAAGCTTTTAATTATCCAGAGTTTGGATCCACGCAAAGAACTGTATCGTTCATCTCCTGATGCAGCAAACATGGTGCTACGTATTGCCCTCAGGTCTCAATTTATTTCAGTAGCTTAATTGATCTTCGCCAGTCACACTTATTGATACTACAGCAGCCACTTTCGCATTCTCTGCTATATATTATAAAGCAAAAATGAATGATTATTCTACTAGTTTCTACTATATTTATGCACTAATGGCCCATATGGATGCTCCTTTTCCTATCACCAAATGGGACTTTCTCTTTTTTACGAGGCCTGCAATTTCACAAAGTTCTTAAATCTTTCTTCAACTCAAATTAGTACCCTCTGGTATAATAACTACAGTTTCATTATCATCAATTCTGCCTACGCCTGCCAGCGGTTAAAATTGTCGCACAAATAATACTAAAAATTAAAGAAACAAAACAAAAACTTTTCATTTCTTTTTCCCAATTTCTTCATGGGTTTGAGCTTCACTTTCTTTTTTTTTTTTCCCTGTCTATAGTATGCTCTGTACATGTAAATGTAAACTTTTTCTAGTTAAATAATACATACTTACATACATTACAATATGTTTCATGGGTAATATGTAAGTTTTAATTTGTCAAGTACAAGAAAATGACCATCTTTTAATAGTAAAAACAAAAAGTTAAACCAAATTGCTTTTAGTGAAATAAAAAAAAAATACTTCTTGTCTTCCATAGAGTGGAAGTTTAGTGATAAATAATTCTTCCATAATTTAATTTTAATACTTATAAACAATTCTTTTTAAATATAAATTTGAAGAGAGTTTTCTTATCGTTATCTGTGAAATTTTAAACTTTATATATATGAGATTAGCTATCTTACGGTATTGTTGATACCTTTTCTCTAGTTAGGATCAACAATGATGGAGGTGTGACTTGAAAAAATATAGGAATAGGATTAGAGGGCGTCAAAAGTTAGTCCTCCAAGGTGTCACTTCGATGCTTAAGTCAAAGAGAACCGAAGATAAAAGATGGGATCATGGTTTTTTGGAGAGTTTTTCTAGTCCTTCCCTTGATTCTTGATTCATTGAAAACGTTAAGTGGACAAGTGCCCTATCAGAAGGTTAGTGTCTTTGACCATTTGCAAGGTGCGAAGTATTAGCTTTTTGGGAGGTGATGGGGTCTGTTCTTCATTTGGCAGGATGTCATACCTTTGGCGAAGTGTGCTCTCTATGCTTGGGTGATAGGACTCATGCTTCGCTCAAAATACCTAACAATATGATTCTTCTTGGGCTCAGTAAAGGCTATCAATAATGCGGTGACCTTTCTATCCATTGAATAATCATTAAATGTTGCGTCATTGGTCTTCTTGAGTTAGGCATATTATTGGGCCTACTTGTTTGGCTTTGGCGTTGGGTAGACCCAATGGACTTAATAAGTATATATAAAAAATAAAAAATTATTTAAAAATTAAATAAAATATGTGGTAATTTATTATTTCTATTCAGTCTGCTATAGATATATGAAAAACAAACTCAAATATTAAAATAAGGAAAAACCTTTTATTAAGTAATCCTTAAAGGAATCACGGACAGTTTTTCACAATGTATTACAATTGGGTAACTTATTTATCAGGTGGATACTTTTCATCAAGAGAGTTTTAAGTGTTCTTAACTCTTTATGAGAATCATGGACTATAAAGTAAATCAGGCCCTTAAAATGGTAACTGGTAATCACATAGTGAGTTGCCAAGGATGGTTTGATCAGTTGATTGAGTATTCATTAGTATTTTAGCAATCATCAAAGGTTTAAGTCTCACTAACATTTTCTCTTAGTGAATGATTCGTAAGTACCACCATTAGCCTTCTTTGAAGCTTATAGAGTAAGTTCGTTTTTGATACACTAGGCTTTTTTAGTTTCACAGCCAAAAATAAGAGACCGTCATATAGACTTGGGCAAGGACGTGCAGCTCACTTGATCTAACTAGATTAGGCTTGGGCTCCGGCCCTAATCTTTTTACTTAAGGCTAGTTTAGCCCAGCATAGAACAATGATTTTATTTTAAAATAATATATTTTTATTTAAATTTAATTATAAAATATATAAATATTCATTAAAATTTACTTTTTAACGTGATAAACAATAATATAAGCTTAAATGTACAGTTTGAACATATCAAATACAAGTCTGGACTTGGGATTTTTTAAAAACATCAAGCTACTTTCTTGTCTGACCTAACCCATGCTAGGTTTGTTGTCATATTTCTTATTTTTTTTTAAATGTATATTTTTTTATATTTTAAATATACCCTTAGAGATATGTCTTATTTTTTTGACATTATGAAATTTAAAAATGGCTTAATACCATAAATGGTCTATAAACTTATTAAATTTATCAATATAGTATCTCTACTTTTAAAATATCAATTTTGATATTTACACTATCAAACCGTTTATCAATTTGATACCAAGCTTTAACACCGTTAATTATAAGTTATGATGTGACATTTACCAATCAAGGAATGAAACATGCAGCATCTATTTTTTTAGAAATTAATACATAAATTTTTGCAAAAAAATAAAAAAAATTATTTAAAATATATACTCAAAATAAAAAAAATTTATAGTTTATTTTAAAAAAAATTAACATATGATTTTTAACAAAATTAAAATTATTTTAAAAACTTACTTTCTAAATTACTTATGAATTGAAATTTCTAAATTAAAAATTTTTTAAATTTCAAAACTATTTTCTAAAAAATTTATAATATCTTAAAACTTTTAAAAAATAATTTTTAAAAATTATAAAAACTAAAATATGAAATTAAATTATTTTATTATTTTAATTTTTAAAAATATTTATTAAATTTTCTTTCTTTTCATTTTCATTTTCATTTTCCTCTTTTTTCTTTTTTTCTTTTTTTTGCTTTCCCCCCTCGCCTTTCCTTCCCTTCTTTCTGGCATGGTTCAGGTCATTTTCGGCTAGCCACCTATCGGGTTTGATTGGTGGCAAAGGAATCCAGTGCTAGTTGGGTGGGTCGACTTGAAACAAGTTAGGAATGGCTTGAAAATAGGCTGAATCTTGCATAAGATTTGGCCAATTTTCAAGCCATCTTTAGTTTAATTTCAAGCGGATGCTACCTATCGATGTCATATCCGACCTCCATTAGCCAAACCCAACTGGTGGATAGTCGACGAAGGCCTGAACTTGGCCCAAATAAAGAGAGATTGAGAAGGGGAAAGAGAAGGGAAGGAAAGAAAGAAGGAAAAAAAGAAAATATATTTTTATTTTTAAAAAGTATTTATTTATTTTTTAAATTAAAATTATTATTTTTTGTGAATCTATGTGGCACCATTATATGCCTCCCCGTGTCAAGTTTTCAACTGGATACAAATGTCACACCATTAATATTTAATAGTGCTATTGATAAATATTACAATAAACATAATAAAACTTTAAATATCAAAATTAATATTTTTAAAATAAATGTATCGCATTAATAAATTTAATAAAATTCAGGAGCCATTTATGATATCAATCCTTTAAAAATTTTATTAACATTAAAGGGGATAATTTCTCTTACATAATTATTTATAATTTTAATCATCGAAGCGGATCTTTTAAATTTGGATCTTAAGGCTGTTGCAATTAAAAATTAAATGGGCCAGCTAAAAATCAATGTAGACCTAAACTGCCCTTCTTCTTCTTCAAAGGCGACCGGCTTATCCTCGTTTCTCTCTTCGAATCCGGCATTTCCTCGCTGTCCAAAAAGGACGACACGCCAGCGAAACGCAGGTCAGTTTCCCTTTTCTTCTGTTTTTCCTCTTTCTATCCAACATCTACACGCCAACGCTACTCGGCGGAGAGGACTGCTCAGGTGACTCCTGGCTTTGTAGTTTATTACTGTATATAATATATACATATATATATATATATTTGGTTATTTTATTTTTATTAATCTATCCGATTCGGACATTTTACCCAATTCCAGCTACGAAAAATGGCAATTCATTCACTTACTTAAATGTAATTGATTTAGAGCTTTTTCTTCTGTTTTTGCTGAAATTTCTATACAAGTTCAGTTTTCATGGTTACCATGTTTATAAAGTACTTGTAAAAACTCAGAAATGTTGAGACTGACTTTAATTTCGATTAGTGAGCTTATCAAATTTCGTTCATACTTCTGACTGGGGCAATTAACAAACTTTGAGCAAACTTCTTTCTCTTTGATAAATATAAATGTAATTTCTTGAATTTTGAACTCGTATTAGTCGGTTGTTAATAGCTTCCAAAACCTTTTAAGCCTTAAATTGAAATTTCGTCTAATTGGTGGTTCAAAAAGAAACTGTACAATTGCTTACATTTTGCCAAGATGGTTTGATAAACTTATTTTTTCTGATTATTATTTTGTTCAAGTTATGTTAGTCTTCTGCCTTTGTGTATGTCAAGAGGCATTGAGTTTCACTACGCTCTCTTTTATTCAACACATTGTAAAGAATGTTGTTTTCTCCCCCTTTTTTCCTCTTGTGATTCGGTGTATACTTATGTGTCCTTTTTAATGAAGGTCAATGAATAGGGATGATGATGACTTGGGTGGCCCTTGTGATGAGGAACCTGATAATAGAGCTCAATCCTCAGACAAATTGGACTTGAATGTAGAGCAGGACTGTCGCAGCCAGAAAGTGAACCATGTTGGTGCAACTCATTCCAATCTTCCCTCAAAAAATGAGATTAATGCAGATGGGGTACTAAGAGCTGGAATAGAATTTGAATCTGATGAACATGCCTACAGATTCTACAATAAATATGCTAGGTTGTTGGGTTTTAGTGTACGGAAAGATTGGATAAACAGGAGTAAGATACATGGTCAAGTGGTTTCTAGAAAGTTTACATGTTCCAAAGAAGGCTATAGGCGGAAAGACCAAAGAGACGCTAATGTGAAGAAGCATCGAAAGGAAACAAGAACTGGTTGCTTGGCACATATGATCATTACTCGTCAACCTAATGGTAAATATCGGGTTAGTCATTTTGAAGCAAAGCACAATCATGACAATATAAATCCTAATAACAGTCGGACTTTACAATTGCAGAAGGAACTATGCTTTGCTCATGTTTCTGAAACTGATCAGCCCAACAATTTAGAAACAGAAAACACAGCCTTTGATATGATGAGTAAAAAATTTTTACTGCGTGAATCTCTTGATTGTCTTCATGTGGATTATGGCAATCACCTAAGATCTGAAAGGGTGAGAGATATGAAAGAGGGAGAAGCAGGTTGTTTGTTGCGTTATTTTCAAAGGCAGCACTTTGAAAATCCGTCATTCTTTTATGCAATACAGCCTGATATTAATGATAAGGTAAGCAACGTATTTTGGGCTGATGATAATATGGTTGTGGATTACAATTATTTTGGTGATGTGGTTCTTTTGGACACAACATTTCGAACAAACAAAGATTATAAGCCATTTGTACAGTTTATTGGTGTGAACCATCACGATCAAGTTCTGATCTTTGCTGCAGCACTTCTATATGATAATACCGTTGAATCTCTTAAGTGGTTATTTCATACATTTTTAGAAGCAATGTCCGGGAAGAAGCCAAAGGTCATTCTTACAGATCAAGATGCAATAGTCGTTGAAGCAATCAGTTTTGTCCTACCAGAAACAAGTCACCATATATGTATATATCAGATGCACCAGAATGCCCTAAAGCACCTTAGCTACATACTGAAGGATGCAGAAGCCTTTGCCAATGATTTTAGAAGTTGCATTTATGATCACAATGATGAGGATGACTTCAGTCATGCATGGGAGGCTATGCTGGACAAATATAACCTCAAGCAAAATGAGTGGCTGAGGTGGATGTATCGAGAAAGGGAGAAATGGGCTGTGGTGTACGGCAAGAACAGACTTTTTATTGACATGAAACGTTTGCACTTAGGTGAGAATTTATCTAACAAGTTGAGAAGTTATCTCAGCTCTGACCAGGATGTGCTTCAATTTTTCAAGCACTTTGAGAGGGTGGTAGATGAGCAACGCTACAAAGAAATTGAAGCTACTCATGAACTGAGCCACTGCAAGCCCAAATTGATGGGGAATGTGATTTTGTTAAGGCACGCAAGCGAAATCTATACACCAAAGGCATTTGAAGTATTTCAGCATGAATATGAAAAGTGTTTAAATGTTGTTGCTGATCACTGTAGTCAAAATGGATATTTATCTGAATACAAAGTTAATACTTTTGGAAAAAGTCAAGAATATATCGTTACATTTAATTCTTCTGATGATTCGGTCATTTGCAGTTGTATGAAGTTTGAATATGTTGGGTTTCTCTGTAGTCATGCATTAAGAGTGCTTGATCATAGGAATATAAAGGTAGTCCCGTCCCGATATATCTTAAGGAGATGGACAAAAACTGCAAGGATTGGATGTGCACAGGAGTATAGTGATTTCATCATGCAAGAAAATCCTAAGTTGGTTGCAGCAAGACGTTATAAAGATATGTGTCGTAGCATACTCAATATATCTGCCAGAGCTGCTGAATCTGATGATGCGTTCCGGTTTGCTTCAAGGCAACTGAATGAAATAATTGAAGGAGTGGAGAAGATCTTGGCACGAAAAGCTGAGGAAGCTCAAGTTATTGCCTCAAGTAGCAGTGATGCAAACGCTTCTGATTGTGAAAATTTGGAGATTTTTCCGGATGGAAATGCCATTGAGGATCCAGTCGAGAGTAGCCAAGCCCAGAGTAAAAAAGAGAGCGAGAATTTTGTGCCGCGTAGACCTAAACAGAAAAATGTTTTTCGCAGAGACTTGAAGACCAAAAGAATTCAGAATGAACGATCGAACTCACCAAACACAATTAGCTGCATTTCAAGTGCCGCACCAGCTTATGTTTCACCTCAAGACCCTGGTCCAGCTCCTGTTATGCAGGTGACATTGGGCTTACCTAGATAAAATCATGTTTGCAACTAGTTATGTCTACTCGGCTTCTATGATTAAATTATTAAATTTTTGAAAATGCCTTACACAGGGTTTATTCAACTTCGAAGTGAATCGGGTTGTTCAGTGCACAGGCCAACAGCCTAATTTGGTTATTGAGCAAGAGCCCAATGCTGAAATGTACCAACAACCTAACTTCTATACTGACCAACACGACTCACCGAGCGAAACCCAATTACTTCAGGTAATAATATTATAATTTACTTTGTGATGCACTCTGAAGCATGTGCTTTATGTAATAGACTGAGGACATTGTCCATGCAGGAGGAACCTTTAACTCATAGCACGTTCCATGATTCTGTTTCAAAAAGCAGCCAGCTGAGGCAGGTAAACGTAATTAACTAGGGATCAAAATCTATGCTATTTTGACTCTTTATTTTTATTGAATTATCCGTATTCGATACGTATTTAAACATGAACTTCAGGATATGATCTTTCAAAGACTTTCTAAATACAGGAAAAAACTTTTAAAAAATTGAATATATTTGTGTCAGATACATACTCATATTCGACAATCACATTCGAGTTCGATAAACATTGACTAGAATAATAGCCGTAAGTTTTGGCCGATTATTTTTCATCTTGATCAAATTCGGATCTCAATCTGCTGTGTTGTTTCCCACTTGCAGGCTATGGAACTTGACATCCAACCTCCACATTCATCTTCATTTTTGCTTTATAATGAACGGGACAGAATTTCTGACACTCCATACATTGGGCCCAAGTAAAGGGCGAAAATGGAACATGTCATTCTTTCATGTAAATGCATTTTGTTTTCGTACAGTTCTGAAATTTTTTGGAATTTTTTCAACTTTCAAACGTAAGAACGTAATTTTAACTTACTGTGCTTAAATTTTTCGAGAATGACGATCTGATTGCGATTGCAAAAACTAACCCAACATGTTGGGTTGCAGATATTAGATTTTGTCTGCCCTGTATTTTCAACTTCCAACCGTACGAACGTAGCGAGAAAAACAAAAAAAAAAAAAGAGTTTATTCCTGATATAGGTATTCATTTGGTTGGGCCGAGTTCAAGTTGTGTCTAAATATGATTTTAACATTACATATATTTGCATAAGTTTAGTTTTAAATATGAGTTTTGAATTTAATTTAAATCTGTCTATAATTATAAATAAGTAATTAAATTTAATTAGGTTTATCTATATTTTCTTTTTAATTTATGTTTTTAAAAATTTAATTTTTAATAATTTAGTATTTTTTTATCAAGTTTCAAAATTTAAATAATTTAAATAATTTAATATTTATATCATAATATTATATATATTTTTTGTAAGATAAAAATTATTTAATATATAAAAAATATAAAATTAATATATTATATAATTGTAAAATAGGTTCAGTCGAGTTTAGGTTTAGAAAATGATTAAATTTTTGGTATTTTTTAAACATGTCATATTTTTTGTCAAAGTTAATATTTTAAATTTAATATTTTATTTAAAATTTTTTAAATATTAAATAGATTATTGAATTTAAGAAAGTAGGTTGGTCATGAATACCTTTACTCAAGCTACTTGTGCTTCTCAATCTGAAACTCAGTCTAGTCCATCCACTGCTATTTATGCGATTATGCCTGTTTAAACTTTTTTGTACGAAAACCCATTGCCTTGTATGGTATGGACATAGACAAAAGTCAGGCAACTCACCTCGCCTCGCTGGATTCGGTTGAGTTTAAATGTAGATTTTAATATTTGATCCAGTTTAAAATTGTAATTTTAAATAAAAATAATATTTAATTTTAATTTAATATAAAATATATAAATATTAATAAAATATTTTTTAATATAGTGAATAATAATTTGAGCTTAAATCGGAGTATTAAATTTAAGCTTGAGTTTGGGATTCAAAAAGATTCGGATTACGATCCGGTTTGACTCATATTCAGGTCTAGTGTAATGTGGAGACCAAAAAAATTGTGTTCTCCGTGAATGGCATATTTGAGTTAATTCGAGTATGACAATTTTTGGATTTAGTTTTTTTTTTTCTTTAATTTAGGTAATTTTACATTATGTTATATGTAAATATTTTTATGTAATTTAAATTTTTAAATTTAAAAATGAATTATTATTTTTTAAATAAGTTTTTTTTATAATATGACATTTTTAATTATATTTGTAAATTAATACCAATATTTGTTATAATAAAAAATATAAACTAGTTTTATCTAACTTCGATTTGTTAAAAAAAATTGATTATTGAAAATATAATAGATTATCAAATTGATTTGATAAACTCTAGTATTCAGCATTTAAACATACTAATATATATTACCACATGCACGGGTTCATATTTAAATACTTGTTGATTTATATATTTTTAATATATGATTTTATATTTTAAAAATCAATAAAACTAATAAATTGTATACTAACTAGAATTTGCATTAGTTTATTTCACAAATAAATTACATGAAATTATTAAATTTTTAATATTAATGAAAAATTGATTGTGAAGATAAAAAATCAATATAAAATTTATTTTTTATTTATATCAAATAAATGGATAAATTTTTTATGGTTAGTAAAATATAAAAACTTTTAAAACAAAACAATTTCATATAAGCTTTTAAGTCTTTTTATATATTATCAAATTAAAAAGAAAGTATTTTAACGAAATCAAACTTCTTTATTATAAATTAGATAAATCTTATTAATAATAAAAAATATTTACGATGACAATTTAAAAATATAATGAACAACAATGATTAAATTTATTAATTTTAAAGATTTTTCATATTCATACTTTTATATATACTAGTATTTATTATTGCATGCATGAATGCTCATTATTTTGAATATATAATTGTAAATTTTAAAATAAATAAAATTAATAAAATGTATATTAACTAAATTTTGCATTAACATATAAAGTTTATTTTATTTATACCATGTTGGATGGTTTGAGACTTTTCAAACTACTAAATCGACTTGGGAATCAATTGAAATTGAAATTTGATGGAACAACCACAATTAAGTTTTGCACCTTGAATGTTAAGTTTCACCAATATATAGTTAAATCAAGAATCCTATTTTCTATTATGTTTTATTCTTAAAGATGATGGAGAATCTATCTCTTGTAAGTCCACAACAAGCATGCCATGCATAGTCTTGTTATTTAGATTTGGTACGTATTTTGCATAAATATACCTTGATGATACTTTTATTAACAATTATTTTCACATGTCACAATAAAGATTATGCATTTTCATCATATTTCCCTGCGTACTCTTTCTTTTATATAAACTAACAGCACGAACTGCCTTATTTAATGCACTTGATTGACGACATGATTATTACATCATTTTAATGATTAATAAATCATCTCAAGCTGTCAATTCACATGCATCCCTTTAGACGCATGCGTCACTAAGCGATATATTAGATTGTTCATAATTGCATGGCACTAGAATTTAAAGGGTGCGGTATGCTAGCTCTTTGGTTCGTATGCTAGATGAGGTATGGTCACAAGCGGACGGCACAGGTTAGATTTATCCCAATTAAAATTTGGAGTTTTGATTCCTTTACTATTTTGTATCCAATCTCTTAACCCAAGTCTTTTTTCGTAATGACAAACTGTGGCTTTGAAATCGGCATTGGTTCTCGTATAAATAAATCAATTGACTAATCTTAATCAATCTTAGACCCAACGCTAGCGAGTGTAAGAGGTGAAATACTCACCGCTCGCACTATTAAGCCATGCTATAATGATTTTTTTTTTATTTTTTTTTTGATATCAAGACTTTTGTAATGAAATTCTTTAATACTGTAGTTTGATTTTTGATAAAGTTTTGAAATATGTTTTAGAATAGATAATATTTGGATTAATTCGTTTTGACTTTACATGTTTTTGAGATTCACACATCCTGTCATCACATAGACTCTTGAGTTTGAGATGTAATAATATAATTTAATATATATATATATATAT
>JBBYHO010000021.1:3435761-3446033 GCA_038382025.1 Adansonia gregorii
AATATTAATTATTAATATTTTAAAATTTATATAAATATAAAATATTATTAACGATAACATAAACGAATTATCAACTTCCGATGGGTTTTCGATTTCTATTACGCTGCTTTTCCCCCAGGAATGCATTAAAACTAATTTACGTTCTTAATTAATTTTTCTTTGAACTTTTAATAGAATTATTCTTAGATTTCAATAGTTTATTAAAATTTCATATGAATTTTATCTCGCAATTAGATTTATTTATGAATTTAATTATTTATCAAAATAATTTAAATTTTTTTAATTTAAGTCAAAAAATCAAAAAAATCTAATTTGATCCAAAAAAAAATATTTTTATTTAAATTTAATTAAAAATATATATATATATATATCAATATAAATATAATTTTTATTAATATTAAAATAAAAATTTAAGTTTTAAGCTAACTAAATTCTATTTATACTTAAATAAAAAAATAAAAAAAATTTCGAATTATGTACCAAACACATTCGACGTCTCTGTTTGTCCATAATGAAATAGAATCTTGAGAAATATTGCTCTTTAACTGGTCCTATGGTACAATCCCATTAGGGATATGAATGGTGCAGCACGGTGGAGTGAATCCACTACGTTGCCTCAGTCGAGCTCCAGGAAAAAAAAAGTCATCCGATGATACGTTTTCTTAACAAATTTAACCCTTTTGAGTTTTTTCTCTTTGGAAAATAAAATTTATTGTTATATAATACAATATATAAATTTTATTTATATATAACAATTTAATAAATATATATTATAAAATTAATTGAATAGTTACATGAATAATAAAAATAAATACAAAAATATTATTTAGTATATTTTTATTATTTTTAATTATTTATTAATAAAATTATTATTTAATATAAATATAATTTTAATAAATTTTGATTATTTATTGATTTTATAAATATTCATTATATATATTTTAATCTGATATAATTAATGATTATTTTTTTTGCTCATTATAATTCACTTCATAATTATTTTTATTTTTTAATTTAAATAAATATCTTACTATTGCTTTTAATTATAACGTTACAGTAACTAATTTCATTGCACTATTAGTTTTAATTTCATTGTCGATCCAAATTATATTTTATAATTTAAACTTAATAACAATATTTTTAGTTATATTTAAATTTAATTATAAAAATGTATATAAGCTTATTGTGAAATTTTATTTAAATTTAATTATTTTTTTCTCTAAAGTGAAACCTTTTATACAAAATAAATAAGTAAAACTGTTTTCAGAATTTTTTTTTTTTTTCAGGGTTATTAGTTGTTGTTCAATAGAGGTTGAGGAAATTTATTGAACTCGTTGAAAAGAAAAAGGAAAACACACCGAAACCTGAAGACTAAAACATGCAGCCGGCAGGAAGGGACTAAACATAATCGAAGGGGCAAAAGCTTATGTCACGGCAGAGACTCGAGTTTTAAGTAGAGTTAATAAAATAAATTCGAATTTAAAAATTTGTTTAAAAAAATTTAAATTTGAATTTGAATCGAATTTGATTTGATTAAAAAATCAATAGCCCGAACTCAAATCAGCCTGAACCCGAACCTGAGCCTAACCCGAATCTGAATCCGAATTTAATACTAAAAATAAATATAAAGAAATTATAATTAAATAATTTTTTATAAATCAAAAACTTTAATTATGAATTTTATTTTAACATTCATTTCGTAATGTAATTAAATATTAAAAATTTAATTTATATTTTAAATATAATTAAACGTGCTCATGGATTGAGTTCAGTCATGACTTAATTTTTTTAAAATCTCAAGCCCGGGTCATTATTTAACGTACTCGACCTACTTATTTAAGTCATAATTACTGTTCACCATATTAAAAAATATTTTTTATTAATATTATATATTTTATAATTATATTTAAATAAAATATATTAATTTAAAATCACTATTTCGAGCTAGGTTGGATCTCTGATATAAAAATATAAGAACCCAATAACATACGTGCAATGTAAGAATACTAAATAATTAAAGATATCATATGTAGTAATAATATAAGAATCCAATAACATAAGTGCTATTGAATGTATTAAGTAATAATATAAGAATCTAAAACACTAAACAAGTACAATGATAAAAATCTGATAACATATGTAGTATTAGTATATAGCAATTACAAAATAGTAAGCTCGTAATATTTATGGATATCTCTTTTAGATTGATTGTACACTTAACTCACAAGCATGTCCATCATCTATTTTAACTAAAATCCAGATAAAAATATCCATTCAAGCTTCACGTGAAAATAAATGAACCTTGCATCAGTTTCCTTCGTACAAAAGAAGTAAAACACAATATTAATTCTTTACGATTGTAAAACTAATATTAAAGAAAAAAATATTATAAATTATAAGTATACTTACAAATTAAAAGTTTTGAACAATTCAAAAAATAATTAAAGGTGATTAATCTCATTTCCAAATGTGATTGCATTTTTCTCCTCATCCAAAACAACAACTAATATATAATTAAAAATATATAATAAATCATATAAATATCATTTAGAAAAAGTTTCGCAATAAGAAAAAATCTTACCCTCGTATCCATATAACCAATTTCGAGTGGTAATCAACATTTCTGCATTTTCAGATAAAAGACAACTTCTCCATTTGTTAATAACTCTACCACCCATGCTAAATGATGATTCTGATACAACTATAATGATCGAAACGTTTAGCAATCCTTTGCCATTCCTGAAAAGAGAGGATATTGAAATTCATTTTTTTCCAATAATCAAGAATATCAATGTTCTTGGAGTAGTCCTCTCTAACTTTATCTAAATATATATCAAACTCTGAGCTATTTGAATTAGATTAAGAATCAATATGACAAAAAGCCTATAGTAACAAAGTAAACAAAATCAACTATCATTTTCTGATAATAAACATAAAATAATATTAAAATTAAAAATAGCTAAATATTGATTTTTTATTTAATAATTTGATAGTAAAATGTAAACAAATATAACTTACTCTCATGTCTTTAGAAATTACTCTTTGACTACTTTTTTCAACATCACTGGATGAGGCAAATTGATTCTCCTCGAAATGGCTTCGATACTCTTCAAAAAGCTTTTTCATTTGTTCAAGAATACCTACCCAATTATTTTCATATTGTGGACCCAATTGTTCGAAGATAAATTGCAACAGTTGCAACTTAAATCGAGGGTCAAGTATGGCTGCAAAAGATAGCACCAAAGTGTGTTCCTCTCGATACGTTGTAAATTTACTTTCCATATTTATTGCCATTTGCTTAATGACTGGATTTTCAGATAGAAGTTCTTTTTCAATATTTTTCTGAATTTGGCACATACTTTCAAAATATAAGTTAGAGGTAGGATATTCAGTTCCTGAAAACAAGGTGATTATATCATAAAAAAGCTTCAGAAATGAAAAAAATCTTCTCAATCCAAGCAATCTCATCATCTTCGAAAAAACAACTATTGAAAGGATGATCTGACCTTGCCAAATTTCTAAAAGCAGCAAGAAAGTATAGAAACCTTTCTAGCATCAAATAAGTCGAGTTTTATGTAGTTGGAACATCCAACCATATCTTAGAATAAGTCAATCTAGCTTGAACTACACATTCACGAAACTTAATCTTCCTAGCTTTTGAACCTTTAACATATTTCACACAATTTCTTAATTTCAGTAAGCCTTCTCTAATAACTTCTAAACCGTGTTGAACAACAAGATTTAATATATGAGCACAATAACGAATGTGAAAAAACTAGCCATGACATATCAAAGCATCTTGTTGATCAAGTTGACGACACATCATCTGTTGCATGTTATACATGCTGCTTACATTTTCCAAAGAGATACTAAAAACTTTTTTCTTTCAATTCCTCAATCTTTCAACAAATCATAGATGATGTTGTACAGAATCTTTGCAGAGTATGGGAGTGCAACATGATAGAAACTCAAAATTTTGCTATTCAACTTTCAATCAGCATTAATATAGTGAACAGTCAAACAAAGATATCCATCAGATGTGGATGATGTCCACATATCAGAAGTAAGAGAAATCCTACTTAAAACTTTTTCTAAACTAGATTTAAGCTTTTTTCTTATTTTCTTGTGTAGTTTCAAGCAATCAGTCTTACAGGTATTCCTAAAAATGGGTTTGAAATCCTTATTTAAATCATCAGCTTTCTCTTTCTTATCGCCGATTAGACTCATCAATGTAAGTACTAGTTCTGCTCAAATCAAAACTCATAATTATTTAAATCATATTGAAGTTATTTTTTCTAATTACACTTTAATAATATTTCATGATTTTATATTATAATATAATTGGTACATTTATTGTTATCTGTATCTTCTTTGATTAGATCTGCAATATTTTCCTGTTGTAATTTTAACTTCTATTTTTTAAAAAATATAATTATAAAAAAATATAAATACCATATTATTTTATAATTTGTAAAACGTATTATAACGGTGAATGTTGTGAAAGCCGACAGGAAATCAAAAAAGTGAAAAAACAGTCAACATATTGGGAAAAAATTAAAAGGGCAAATTCTTCTGTCAGGAATTGAGAATTTTTTTTCTTTGTAAAATATTGTGCTTTTGATGACTTCTATGAGCAGGGTTTTAAATAAATTTCTAAAGATCAATCTGCACAAATTTGTACACCAAAAAGCAATGATTGGGTATTTAGGGGGATTTTGCACCTTTTAGACCAAAAACGCTGGAATTTTCTATGAATTTGTCCATAGCCATATATATACATACACACACACATATTTATATATACATGCATGTATAAACTTTTGAAACTGTCAAAGAATGCTAGACCCAAGTGGGAAATGAAGCGTTAAATAAGAAAAGCAAAAAATTGAATTTATATTTTTTTATCTGTTTTGCTCGAATTTAGATACTTATTAGATATGTATATGTATTTGATTAAATTTATTTATAGATTATGTAGCATTATCGACTCGTATTGGATGGCCTTAAACTTGATTTTTTATAACTTGCATCTAGTTGGCATGTATTATAATTTAAATAGTAAAAAATTATTTTTATTTAAATTTAATTATAAACATGTAAGTGTTTGCATCTCATCACTTAATTAGATATATCTTTTTTTTGCAACTTTAGAACTGAGATCACATATGATGGATTTTAATAGTCATCAAGAGTCTGTTAATGAGCATGCAGTATCTTTCATTACTTAACTTTTTCTTTAAGAAAGCGATATGAAGCTTGGAAAAAATTTATTGTGCTTGAACTTAATGAACAAAGGAGATATCAACAAGAACATGGAGATTCAAAAGAAAAAAAAGAAGTAAACGTACGCACTGTGAGAAGGTTTTAATTGGCGACTCTCATTTAGGTACTAGTTCTTTGAATCGACCCTCCAAGGAACATTAAAATATATGAAAAAATTTAGGAAAAAAAATCAAACACACCTGTGCCGGACACATATCCGTATCTGACACTCATACCCGAGTCCAAGTAATATAGCTAAGCAAAATGTGCTTACATTACAAAGTTTGCAATTTCTATCTTTATGAATCTTTCTGAAGTCCATAAAAATTGCACTTCTTAAAATAAGAGATACAGTTTCTTAACCTTTCAGTTCTGCCATTGATCCAAGTATCACAAACCACAAAAGGTTCACAATTCTTCAGGCATGTTACAAGAATTTTCCGGTTCAAACTAAGAAACTAAAAATCATGACACTATAAATCAACAAATAAAAAAAGAAGTTTCTAAAAAAAGATCGATCAGCTTGTGCAGCTTACAATAAAAATCCATGATATAAGAAATATCGATCAACTGTGTCTACAATGCACATTAGCTCTAGTTCTCAAGGCTCAAGCCAATTTGGGATCTACCTACACAAGATTCTAGCATCTTTTGATACAAACGAGGAAAAAAAAGAGAGGAGAATTGACCATATATACAGTAGTAAGACAGATGCCTCTCCGAAAGGGATGCTTTGAAGAAACATAATGCAGGATAAAGACAATCTTCAACTATCTCCATTTGACAAGCCCTTATTCCGTTTGCCCATAGAAGGAACATATCAACCAAAGAAACCCAGAAAAAGCAAAGGGGGAACGGTACATATGCTAAGGTTCTAACCAACCCCAATAAAGTTATGATATTGGATGCTCTACGTAATGTGCATAAGAGCTACCTATTAAGAATACTGAGAATGAGCTTATCAAGTTACACATATCTCACCCTCGAAAATAGAAATTCAAAGGCTCAAATCAAAGGGAAAGTGAGCTCACCTCATCAGCTTTCCATTGCCCATCTTCATACTTGTACCACCTCATAAGCCCTTCATCATTTCTCGTCCGCTGACACATGATGCATGAGTCTTTCATGCATGTCACGAAGTCACGTAAACGAGATGCCTTCTCAACAATGCACGGATCAAGCTCCTTCATAATTCTTCGAGCAGCAGGAGGAGGTAGTATTTCTATCAGAAGGCAGTGAGATATGTTCAGAACTTCGAGGTTTCGTAAGTTATCCAAGATGGAGATCAAGGCATCCTTCAGAAGCATTGAGCAGCGGAGACTCAAAACCCTTATCTTTGGTAGAATCGTTATTATCGTAGTAGCGAAGTAATTGTCAAAAGGTCCCATCACCTTGAGTTCACTAAAATTTTTGCAATTATTGGCGATTTCTTCCATGAGATACAGAGGGTTTGCTATGCTCGGCATTGTAAGGGATTCAAGATCCCGCCAGATGCGAATAGCTTTGCATATCCCGGTTTTTTTTATTCTGTTCCAAGCCGGCATAACAAGCCGTCTGAGGCGTGGGCACCTGCAATAACAAAAAAAAAAAGTTCACCTTCTGATGCATGCACCAAGTAGCACCATCAGAAACCTTGAGAAGATTCCAAAAAAGTAAAATTCAATGAAATTACCTTTCAGCAGTATAGGTCAATTGATCATCACTCACATATAGATTGAAGTGAAAAATCAAGGTCATTATAGTTCCCCGGCTGAGGCTCAAAGAAATCTTCAACAGACGGGTCAATGTCCTGTCAGAACGACTATCCACAAATACATAAGGCTCCAATGGGATTTTGATAAAATTTGACTTCATATCTGATAAATCAAGTGTTTTCCAAAGCACAGGATCGCAACAGGCCATACGCCATGAAGTGCAGACATGAGCAATGCCGGAAGTTAACTGAGAGATGTCAAAAGACTGGAAGATCTTCACCAAGATATCAGTGTCCAAGTCCTCCCATCTCCTTGCAACATTAACACTTTCTTCCATTCCACCAAATTTTCCACTATCTCCAAGGAGTTTCACAGCAACGTCAAGCCTAGATAGACATGCACTATAGAAAATTCAGCAGATAGAACTATAAATATAGTGCTTGAAGAAAACTGTGCTTGGAAGCTGAAATCTCGTCCTCCATTTATCTTTTTTTCAAAATGAATTTAAAGCCAAAAAGATAAAGCTAGCTGGCATTCCAGGCAGTAAATTCCATAAGCCATATGGAGAGAAAAAAGGGAAGTAAATCTCAAAGGTTGATCATTTTCCTTTAAAGATGCCAAGCAATGATAATACATGACGAAGCAGACTGGCATTGACGGGAATGTACATGTGACCGACCATGCATAAAAATTAGTCCAAAACCTTTGTTGCTCCAACTCCTCATTTTTCTTAAAGTACTAATGTTCAAAATCAATGTCAGACATATTTTTGGACATAAGTACGAGGATATGATCCTCTAAAGACCCTTCAAATCCAGAGAGGAACTCAGAAAAAAATTGAACATATCTATCTCGGATACATACTTGTATCCGACACTTACACCCAAGTCCGAGTAATATTCTCCAAACTCTTCCTACCATGTAAGAAAGCAGACCTCACACAAAAGAGATTATGTTTTATTCACACAAGTACAGGCATATAATGTAAATGACAATACCAGTTAGTGAGGTCCTGACCATAGTGTGCTGCAAAAGAAAAATCGTGTACCTTGTCTTTTATACAAACTTTGGAGGTTATCAATCAGTTGGACTCATGTGGAAAACGAAAAATAAGTCAGCAGTGTCTAAAATTACTAATTCATCGGAAAAAAAAGATATGAAAATGTCCAACTCTGGCAACACAATTGAATGAATTTATGGATACATACTCCCAGATCCGGACAAACCCAGCTTTTTTTTCTTTTTTTTCTAGTTTCCTGCCTTCAAGTCTAACATTCGCCATTTTACAATCACGACAGTGATAAATGTCATTTATTAACTTAAATTCAAAAACAGAAGTTAATCTCCAAGGTTATTCAATGCAACAGCCATGTAACACCAAGAAATCTAGATAATAAAAACCCCTAATTTCACATTAACCTCCATGATCTTCTCCCACAAATGGATCCTGAACTAAGGAATCAAGAATATCCATGCTACAATAATCTGCCCATTATCTATTACGGTCTTTAGGCCACTGCCTACCATTAAGCACGATCAAATTTATAACATTCTATCCCTTCACCGCATTTTTGTCCCAACTTTTTTACTTCAAGCATATATATTAGAGGCATTCCAAGATTCAAGCGACCCACCAGCATCATCAGGTGTTTCTTCCGATACCGAAAAGATAATCTACATTGTTAAATTATAATTACAGCAAGAAGTTATTACATGGACTTTAGGATTAAAAGGGAATTACCTAGCAAACCAAATAACTGCCAATGGTCAACAGAATGTAACAAAGGTTACACATTGAAGGCCATAGAGAATAATAAACATTGAGTGCATTAAATATGGCAATTCAAACAAAATTGGTCAAGTTATTGGACTTTAGAGTCTGGAATTTCATACTTTTAAGTAAATCTATAAGTAAAAAACTTGCACGGACAACGGTAGGAGTGAAGACAGGAACTTGTTCTACAAAAGCATACAAAAGTTGAGCGCAAAACATTCAATGATAAAACTCTAAAGAAATCATACCGGAAAACTGATACTATCTAATCAGCACATTTGACTTCAATTCCTAGCTTCAAGTTCATTGTGATAACAACATCTATCTTGTTCACTCTACACAACATTCTCAATAATAAAAATTTCTGCTACAATATCTATATTTAACAATTTTAGCACAAAGATGCTGAAAGAAGAACCAACCTCAGCAATTAAAAGAGACTATTATGTGCTAATTACAAGGTATGGGACTTGAATCTCACATCGAAAATGTCGGATTTCTTTATGGTGTTTATATGGACCTAGGCTCTCTCACCCTAATAGCTATAACCTAGCCCACATTTGGCGTGGGGTTCTCCCAAAGGTCATATGAATTGGTAACAGAGTCTATCCACCGAATCTCTTTGCGATCATGCACGCACATTTTAGTGTGAAGGCTAGGTTAAGCTAGCGACAAAGCCAGCTTGTAAGGCCACCAGGACCGCAGAGCATAGTAGATTATTACATACCTAATTTGCAAGGTACGAGATTTGAAACTCAAATCAAAAGTATCAAAAGCATGGATCTCTTTGTGAGGTTTCCATGAACATACGCTCCCCTCCCCACCCTAATAGCTAAATTTTAGGTGAGGTTCTTCTAGTTCATATCAGAAAGGAAAAAAAAAATTCAGAAAAGAAATCAACATTCCATGCTTCAAGAAGTTCATATTAGAAACAAAAATTGAGGAACGAAATCAAATTTCAAGTTTCAAGAAGTCTAAAGTTGCCTCAATTTTACCCAGATCTTTCATCTTTACTTACCCCACACGGAAAAGATCCATCTTGATCTGACTTTTTCTAATTAATATATATACAAGAAAGAAAAAGACATAAACAGTTACCTTAAGACAAAGATCTTCGAACAGCGAAAGGGCAAACTTCTATCTGAAATTCTCCGAAAGAAACAAAAAGAAAGCAGCAATAATCTTAACTCCAAACAGCCTTTTGCCCCACACACCCACCCCCCCCCCCCCCAACAAAAAAAAAGGGGGGGATGAGAAAGAATAGGGTGGCCAATACTATGACCAAGGCCCGAGCGAGCGACTGTCTGAATTTACCAAAAGAGGCTTTTACTTCATTTTTAACGAAGTTACTATCGTTACCCGATACAATATATTCAACATTCCCTACAGCTTTTTCGTGTTGAACTTTTGGAAAGCGTACGCTCCGTTTTTGTATGGGACCAGCTCTCATAATTGTAGAGTCAGATACGCGGAGTTGGTGACTTTTGGCGTTGATGGTGTCTCCAATCACGTGATTAGCTTTCTCGTCTTCCAAATCCCAGT
>JBBYHO010000021.1:3453776-3467993 GCA_038382025.1 Adansonia gregorii
TATTTACAATATTTTCCCTACCTCCAAGCTACAGTTTAATTTATACATATAATAGAAAATATATATTCCAATAATTTTAAAAGTTTTTTTTTTCTTTTTAGTTTCATATGGCATTTTCTTCTATTATTTGTCGTTGTTTTTTGGTCATTACTTTAATATTTGGCTAAGTTTAGAAAGTTTTATTAGACAAGAACATCACTTGTTCATGCTTGAGGGATTCTCTAGCTTTATATACAGACAACAGAGGAACAAGATATTTTATTTTACTCAATAATTCAGTCCAGCCATTTCGAGAAATAAATGTTTTATAGTACTCTTTTATCGAAACTGTGTGGGGGAAGAAAAAGGGTTTGGCTGATGACTTTGCTGAAAGCGATCACCGGATTTACAGTTCTTTATGATCCATCCTTTTATGGAAACTTCATTTCTGTAGGATGAGAATTAATCTACGTGAATTGATTTAATCGATCCAACTAATCAATTTTGATTAATTTAGTTTAGTTTATTTAGTTTTTAAAATTAATATGTTTTGAAAGTTATTTATTCTTAGTTCAATGGATTGTTAATTTTTAAAATTGATAACCAGATAAATTAAATAAACCGATTATTTTATTTTATTTTTAATTATATATTATATATAATACAAATAATTTATGTTTTAAATCCATAAAACCAATTAAATTGATTAAACTGATTGACTTAAGTTTGGTTCAGTTATCTTAGTTTCAAGAATTTTTCAATCAGTTTTAAAAGTTTATTTAATCGATCTTAAAAATTTTTAAAATCAAGCTGATTTGCCGACCGACCGAATACTCACTCCAACATTTGCACCTATTTTATAAACATCTTGGAGTCACCTAAATACTTAGGTTTGGCCTTTGCCATATGGTCTTTTAGTAGATTTGTCTATAAATCGAGTTAGATTAAGCTTAAACATGATTTTAAAAAATCTTACTACAGTTCAAGTTCAGTCTAATTTAAAATATAGACCATGATTTATGTCTAAGTCTTATCTGCAATATAAAGAAACAATACAAATTCGCACACACCCATTCAAATTTTTTCATAAAAAGATCAATCCATTTTACATGAAATCATTTTTTCTTAAAAAAATTATTGATACTTCTTAAAAACAACAATTATTCGTAAAAAATGATATTTTTTATTAAAAAATACTAGCGTATAAAAAGTTTATATAACTAACAATAAAACAAAGTGGGTTAGCTCAGGCTTGATAAAAAATGTTATATACAAGGTTGATTTGTTCTAATATAGACAAAGTAATTCAACTCATAAATGTATAAAGTATTCCTACAGTGGTAGTACGTTTTAAAACACATGATTTAGTAAAGTCAATACAGGAAATAAAATATATTACCATCCTTTTATCAAATATAAGAATCAAAGAGTGCTAAAGGGTACTGAAATCAATTGGCCAGAGAATTACAATAATAATAATAATAATTTAAACAAAAAAACAAAGCCAAGAATTTCAAGCATGTAAGATATAAAAAAGGTTAAGTTACACAACATGTCATCCAAAAGTTGATGTTTGTTTGACACGTAACATTAATTTATTAGTCACTTGATCAATAGTTTAACCAAATTACCATGAAAGTCAGATTTCAATATACATTAGAAATTGAAACCATTCAAACTTTATCTATAATATACATAATATATATATTTTTGGTTTACCAAATTCTCGCTTTGCGTGGCCATCAAGGTCATAAATCGTATTATAAATAAGGTGGAATCCAATGGTACATTTCCGTGCCAAAAAAGGACAAATGAAGTTCCCTCGGCCTTGCTACTTGGTGTTTCTCTTTCTTTTTGCTATTCTCTGCTCATATTCGTGGCCGACAATAGCTGATGATGATCAATTGCATGACAAGTTTCTTCAATGTCTTTCCCTTCGTTCGAAAGATTCATCTTCCATTTCTCAAGTCATTTACTCACAAAACAACCGTTCATATTCATCCATCCTGGAATCTTCCATTCAAAATCTTAGGTTCTCCACAGTCGCTACCTCAAAGCCTTTGGTCATCATTACACCCTTGCATGCATCCCATATTCAAGCAACGATTTACTGTTCCAAAAAACTTGGGTTGCAAATCAGAACTCGAAGTGGCGGTCATGACTTCGAGGGTCTTTCTTATGTTTCTCAAGTTCCATTTGTCCTCCTTGATTTGGTTAATCTTCGATCAGTTGATGTTGAGGTTGAAAATCGGGTTGCGTGGGTTCAATCTGGGGCAACACTAGGTGAACTCTATTACAGGATTGCTGAAAAAAGTAAAACCCTGGCTTTCCCGGCTGGTACTTGCTACACTATAGGCGTTGGTGGCCATTTCAGTGGAGGAGGTTACGGTTTATTGTTCAGAAAATACGGTCTTGCTGCCGATAACATCGTTGATGCTCGTTTGATTGATGTAAATGGAAGAATTCTTGATAGAAAATCCATGGGAGAAGATTTGTTTTGGGCAATTAGGGGAGGTGGAGGAGGTAGCTTTGGGATTGTTCTTGATTGGAAATTGAAATTAGTTCCTGTTCCAGCAGTCGTAACTGTTTTCACTGTCACCAGGACCCTGGAAGAACTCAATGCCGCCAAACTGATCCATGGATGGCAGCTCGTTGCTCCCAAGCTTCCTGATGATATATTCCTTGGCGTCGCTATATTAAGGGCAAATTCTAGCAGTCAAGAACGAAAGAAAACAATTCAAGCTTCTTTTTTTGCATTGTTTCTAGGCGGGGTTGATGAGCTGATTTCATTGATGGGACAAAGATTTCCCGAGCTTGGAGTAGCGAAGCAAGACTGCATGGAAATGAGTTGGATTCAATCTCTTCTTTACTTTGGTCAAATTTCAACACAAGAAATTCTGCTTGATAGGGCTGCATCTAACAAAAGTTTTTTTAAAGTAAAATCGGATTATGTGAGGGAACCCATTCCACGAACTGTATTTGAAGGACTGTGGCCAAAGTTGTACGAAGAAGAAGAAGCAAACTATGCCTTAATTCTGTTGATACCTTATGGGGGAAAAATGGATGAAATTCCAGAGACTGAAACTCCATTCCCGCATAGAGCTGGCAACATATACAAAATCGTATACAGTATTGGGATTGGCCGAGCAGAAGAGGAAGAACATTTGGGGTTTCAAAAGTACCTAAATTGGATCAGGAGATTTTATCAGAAAATGACTCCCTATGTTTCGAATTCTCCACGAGAAGCTTATGTCAACTATAGGGACCTAGACATTGGAGTGAACAATAATAAAGGCAACGCAAGTTTCGCAGAAGCTAGCGTTTGGGGTTTTAAATATTTTAAGAATAACTTCAAGAAGCTGGTGCACGTGAAGACAGTGATTGATCCTCAGAATTTCTTCAACCACGAACAAAGCATCCCAACTATTTCATCTTGGTTGAACAAAGTTTACAATTAAAGGGTTACTTTTTTTTTTTAAAACTTTTGCCCTAGTACAACTTAGAATAAGATTCTTAGAATCAATGCTTTTTGTATTCCCACAATGTTCGTATATTTTATCAAATCACGCCAAATTAAGTTTATGGAATAAGAAAAGTCTATGGTGTATTTCAAAATAAACAATGTTCGTGGATTCAAAACCTTGCCCTTGCTTATTTGTTAGACCAAAGGTTAGGTTCAGCAAGACTTAAATACAAACATGCAAAATTAGGGAAATTATGTACAAGTTAAAACTCAAATATGGAAAAATACAGAGTATATTTTTTTTGGCACCAAAATACCATCCAACTACCACAAAGTGTGTCAAAAGAGTCAGCTTAAGGTTGTCTCGAACCGTTCGGATTACTTCTACAATCCATTAGCTGGATCTGGAGAAGGTTGTTGTGGCAAAGGTGCAGTACCTTCCTCTATTCCTATGTCTTTGACACCAGAGCTTAATGATGAAAACGAATCACCCTCCACATCATCATCATCTTCATCTTCAAGGAACGAGCCCTTACGTCGCAGTTCCTTTACCTTTAAAAACTCATCATAGTGTGCTTTTCTTTGCTCCTTAAAACTCGAACTACTCTGATCTGTTTCAGAATCGCATAAAAGTGGAACAGGCTTAAAACCATCAGCCACAGATTGAACACAAGAAAGTAAATCATAAACAAGGAACGAATAAAAGAGGTAAAGTCGATCGGGATGGTGGAGGGCAATGAGAGGTGTTGACCCTTCACCACTGTGGTGATATATGACTTTTAAGACATCTCATTCATTTCTGTTTACTTTCGAAATAACCAAAACAGCATTAGAGAAAACCAAGAGAACCATACAGATGATTCAAACCAAGAGAAAATGGCACAAGAAAATGATGGAAAATTCCCAAGTATAAGGTAAAGCAAAAGTTAGAAGCTATAACCCTTTTAATGATCATGTTCAACATCATGAATCGTTCAAC
Organism: Adansonia gregorii; assembly: GCA_038382025.1. NCBI lineage: Eukaryota > Viridiplantae > Streptophyta > Magnoliopsida > Malvales > Malvaceae > Adansonia > Adansonia gregorii. The sequence continues at coordinate 3,458,198 of JBBYHO010000021.1, forward strand.
AAGACGCAACAACAGGTAAATTCTCATATTTAAACAATCAGTCTCCTACCCTTCCTGCTCCCCCTCTCTCCCCCCCCCCCACCCCAAAAAAAAAAAGTCTTCTTGAGATGATAATTTTTTCTGGGAAAAACAATGGTTTAAGGCTGTCTACAAGGGCAAACCTTAATGCCATTGACACTGACAAGGATTTTTTTTCACTCACTTTTAGTCTCATGAAGATAAACTGAAAGCAGTAATTAGAAATGCTAACCAAATAAAAGGAAAGTATAATACTAAAACATTTTTCAATATGCTAGGGGAAAATGGCAGCTTAATAGCGATGGTCAACAAACCTTCTTCTTCATGATCCACAGGATCAGCCTCATCCTCAGAAGATGTCCAGCCACCAGACTGCCCGGTTGTTTTTCTACTCGAGGAAGCCACATCATTCAAAGCAGAGCATAATTCGTCTGCATCCATAGCATCACCGATACAATCATTGAAACCACGCCCTAAAGGAGACAAAGACCCTACAACCAAGATCCAGATTATAAGGTGCGAAATGTAATCCAATTTTCAGAATAAAGCTCTAACCAAAAGCGGAAATAAATTGTAAACAAAACTAGACCTACACCATTTTCTGATATTTACAGTTTTATACACGTATATACACATGAAATAATAGGCTTATACAGAAGGGAAAACACCATGCAAATGAGAATACCATCATCATCAATCATAGGGTGGTATGGCGTCTTAGGTTCAGTTATTTTCTGCCTTACGGGTTTATTTGTTTCAATTTCCACCAGATTTTCCTCGTTCCATCTTACACGCCTACTGTTACCCCAACAAAGAATTATTAGATCCAAAAAACAAGTCAGAAAAATGCAACTATAAAAAAACAATGATTCTTTCTTCAGAAGCAAACTATGTTAAAATAAAAATGGGAGCATAAAAACGAACAGATATAATGCAAAATAAGAATATAATACAAAAACAGCTAATACTAGACTATTTGGTTCAAGAAACTGGATTTGGACTCCAGCCACACCCTAATCAAGGCAGTGATACGAGGCTTATTTCTAGGTGAGTTTACTAGTCGTTATTAGTGTTACGTCCCCATGTTGTCAATTGTCACAGTATATAAATAACTAAAATGGGCACAGTTACCGCATTTTCACAGGTTCAATAGGCTCACCTAAAGTTATATCAAACCATTAACTGATATGTTTAAGAGCCTTTTCAGAAATGAAGAAATACCTTATGAATACTAATTAATTTGAACAATCTACATGGTCAATATATTAAAGAAAGCCACATCCAGAACTACTTGGCTGAAACTTTAATAAGGAGAATAAAGGCTAAGAATTGATGCTGAAGAAGTTGAGATTGCTCAGAAATGCAAGAAAATGCTCCAAATATAGCAATAACTTCTTATCACATGCTGTAAAGAATAATGATAAAAACAAATTTTAATAGGAAAAGTTAACCAGCAATCATCCCATCCCATTCCCTTAAATAAAAAAGGAAAGGAAAGAAAAGAACATGGAAGATATTTGGAATTACTTCATCTGGAAAATTCCTGAGTACCAACAGCAAGCTTCAAATAGTCCTGATCCACTGAAACATTACCATAATCACTTATCGACACTTTTATATATGGAAAATGAAGCATCTAAACTATCATACAGATAAGACAGAGTGATATTAATTATTCATGCTTTAATCAGGTTTGTCTTGGGTGTTATTTTATGAAAAGCATAAGAATGGCAATGTAAGAATCAAACCTGAACAAGTTGAAAGGCAAAAAGTGTTTTGAGTTGATAACAACGCAAATTGAGAAATTAGGTACTACCATACTAGAAAAGACCAGAGATCGCAATATCAAGTTGTGCCAAAAGCCTATCTACTCAAACTCCAGAGAAAATTTATGTAAAACCTAATAACAGAGTATGCTAATTGTGCCATACAAACAAAACAAATACACAGAATTATCATGAAATAAAGTAAAAATACAAAAATTCTGAACGCTGCTTCATCATGAGAGTTCTTGGCAGCAAAATTCTCATTTTCCTAGGGCTTCATTTATCAGCAACCTTAACTAGCTTTGTTGAGTCACACAGATTCTCAATTCCCAAATGTAAAGCCTAAATAAGTCCAACTATTTGAGGTCTACTGCCATCACAACCCAAAATACTAAAAACAAGGATAGACAGAATTCATTTACATAGCCAATGAACTATCGTATCCTATAAATCAAGGAAAAATGAGACTGAAACCAACAGCGTACGCATAGATTATACAACTAAGAAAGTGAAAATCCCTAATTACAAAAAAGTTACAGTAATAATGTACAACTACAAGCAAGCAACTAAACCTAGAATGAGAGGAACAGTGAAGTAATGGGTGAAATAGCAAAACAAAGAAAAGGACACAATAAACCATTGAATCAAACTACATAGCAACAACTAATCCAATCCATCAATTAATCGAAGGATCAGCCCTTGAGATCAGTTTGATTGTTGAGAAAATGCAGGAATAAATACAAGAAAAGTTTGAAACTGGACAAAATTAACTCCGGTAATCATAAACAAATCCAAAAAAAAAAAATCCCATTTCTTTCTCTTTTTATCAAACCTATTTCAAATGAAAAAAAAAAACGAAAAAAGGATATCGTGAGAGAAATTTGCACCTTTCGATCGCTCCTCTTGACTGCCAAACGAAGCGGGGGGCTTTTATTTTCTCGGTTGTTGACTTTTATTATTTCTTTTCCCCAATTCTACCCTTCCTCTGTTTTCACTGACCGCACCCGTTGAATCCGGATACAATGGAGTTACCGCCACCGTCTGTTTATTTGACTTTTACGATGATAGAAGCTAATTGGGTCCGCTCCAACTTTTCTTTTTTTTTTTGAATTTGAATTGATTTAATAATTTAATATTTATTTATTTTTAATTAAATTTTTTAAATGAGTGATAATTTATTTTATCGAATAAAGTAGATTAATTTTTTTAAAATCAACGTAACTGGAATCAAATCAAAGTTGTTAATTAGATGAATAATCTAATATAAGAGTCAAAATTTTAAATTTAAAACATCTTGTAACTTATTTGTTCATGAATCGTATTACTTATTTGATCTATATAAATTAATTTTTAATAATATTTTTATAAATTTAAATTATTATTTTAATAATAAAAATATTTAAATTTAATTATAAAAATATATAAATATTAATATAAAATAAAAACTTAATAAATGTAGACTTTTGATCGCTTCGGATCTAACCCAATTGAAGTTTGAGCAAGAATTTCGAATGATGCCCCGGCTTTGCCATGGGCAAATCTAACCCATGGATCTTGGCATCTTGCCAAGTGAGCGAGTTGGGTCCGTTGGGCAACAGTGGAATACGAAAGTTGAGGCACCGGCCACCGAGGGATTAAAAAACCAAAAGAATACTTGGCAAAAGAAAAAAAAAAACAGGAGGATTTCGTTGGAAATCAAGAGCTTTCAACTCTTATATTTTAACATTGGGAGTCGCCAAGGCCAGACGTCCTGCAGTTAGATTCGGCAGTTAGATTCGATAGAGAATAAGGATTATTTCTCGTACTTTTTTCAAATTTGTTTGTTTGGATCCAAGGTTTTCGTTCCTTTTTTTATTTTTCCTCATAGCTAAATATGTGACAACCTTTTTTCGCTCTTGATCTGCCACTTCTCGCCATGGATTTCTTTGGTTTTTTTTTTTTTTTTTGGTCCTTTGAGATCAGATTTCAGCTTTATCTTCCAATGCTGAATCGGATCTAGTTCATTCATGGTTATTGTTAATTTTCATTCTGATATTCCTTGCAAATTAAAATTGTAAGTTTTTGAAAGAAATGTTGATTAGTTTTGGCTTATTGATATTTACGAAGGGAACATATTGACTGTTTGCATCTTGAGAAGTTAGATTGAATAGTCGGAAAAGCTGAAAAAAAAAAAGGGTGAAGCACAAGTTGTTTTATTGCCGATAATTTGCTGAATAACACGCTTCTGAAATGAATTTGCAGATCGTTGCTCAAATAACTTATGCAATGAAAACTAGGACTTTGAACAATCTTTGGAGGACTTGACTGGGCTGAGTTATTTGCATTTGATTCACCGCCTCTGATCTTTTAATTAATTCTTAACGTTGACTCACTCCTATTTTCAGGAGTCAGGACCGTAAATTATGACAATAAGAGATAGTTATTTTTAGTGTTGAAGATCAGAACGAACAAAGTAATTGATAAGAGTAAACAAGAAAGAGCTGTTATTACTCTTTTATGGACTTTGGAAGTACCTATTTAATAAGACACAGTTTCATGTTCTCATTCTTGGAATCGACAAGGCTGGGAAAACGGTATCGTATCTGAACTTATTTCTTGGGTTTAAAATTAATGTTTTCCTTGTTCCTGGAAGATAATTAATGACTGTTGTGGGCTTGATCTATATTGAACTACCTGCTAAGAAGTTTCAGGCCTTCAACACTGATCTTTTTTGGCTATTTGTCAATTAGACTTTCTTGGAGAAGAAGTCCGTATACTCAAACTTGGAAGGCCTACCACCTGATCGAATTGTTCCAACTGTGGGGCCTAACATTGGTCGGATTGAAGTGTCAAATACGAAACTTGTGATCTGGGACCCGGGAGGCCAGGTAAGTGGAATGCATGTATAAAGTAACACAACATATATTCCATTCATAATTTATTAGGTGATTTCATAGCACATATAACTCATGCTTTTTCAGTACTAAATATTTTTGTCCAATCGAAAGCTTTCAGTCTGTTCACAAATTTGGCTGCAATGTATTTTGAATAGAACTTCACGAAGCGCCTTGGTCCACTGTTATTGAAATGTATTTAAGGGAGATAAACTGACAATATGCAATGTAATGTTTGAAGCTAAAACCTTGGCATTCATTTTATAGTGTTATGTCATGCATAAAAGTTATCTCCAAAGCAAGCTCCATAAGCGACATAATTTTTTTTCCTATCTTTCTCAGCCTGTTCTTCGCTCAATTTGGGAGAAATATTACGACGAGGCACATGCTGTATTTTTGTAATTGATGCTGCTTGCCCTTCACGTTTTTTAAGGCTCAAAATCTGCACTTGGTAAGTAATGTCTAATTGTTTAATAATAAGGGGCTTATACTGTTATAGTGAGGTATTGACTACAGTTTTAAGACTTTTGAGGTTTTGTGATTGTGGTATATTGACTTACTAATACCTTCTATTCCATATCCAGAGAAAGTTCTTAGACATGAGGATCTGCAGGGAGCCTCTCTCTTGATATTAGCAAGCAGGTACTATTAGTCTTAAATCCTAATCCCCAATCCCAAAAATCCTTGTTATGTATATTACAAGTTGACAATGAAAGTTCTTCCCTTTTTCCTTGAAGCATCTATGAGAAATCATTGTTTGCATATCATACATCTTTCCTTGTATCATTTTATTTATTTCTGCATTTAGTGTCTTATCTGTTGCATTTTTATGCTTTTTGGACTTGAAAACATCTAGTTTCATGCAATGTTAATAAAACTAAAATGAATGTCAAACCGGTCAGACTTCCGGTTCCTGGTCCAATCAGTTCAACCTGTTAGATCAGCCGGTTTGATATATATACATTTTTTATGTTTAAACACTAATTTAATATAAATATTAAATATAGTTGATAATTAACAAAAATTGCATTTGGCTTAAATGGTATGATTTTAATAAGAATCTAAGAGGTTAAGATTCAAATCTCATTAATTACAAATCAAATTTTACAATATATATAACTGTTCTTTAACTGGTTCAATCTAGTTTTTTTACCATTTGAACTGATTTTTGATCGGTTCGACTATTACCTAGTTTTTATATAATTGTCAACTGGACAAGTCACTGGTCCTCAGTCCAGCTGTTCTGGCAGCCTGACTTACTTCGCATTTCGAAAGGATGTGGTAAAGGAAAAAGTATTCCACAAAATGGAAAGTTGTCGAGATTAGTTTCCACCATCGCCTATGTTGAATTTGAGTGAATTGTGGTCTCAGTGGTCACAGTTTTAACAGTTGTGCTTCAATGCAGGATCTCTCTGAAGCTGTAACGGCCAACGAACTTGCCTGATATCTAGATCTTACAAAGTTGGATGAAAGGGTTTACTTGTTTGAGGCTGTTTCTGCTTTTAATGGGTTAGTTTATTCATGAAAATCTTAACTCTGTCATGTTTGAGCCCCAATTTTCTGCCTGGATGCAGTAGGAATCTTACTTCCAATAATATTATTATCGACCATCAGTTTTTATACGGAGTCTTGTACGGCCACTATAACCTTCTAGATCACTTTAAATTTACAAAAGATGTAATCAGTACAGTGTTCTTCTATGCAGGATGGGGATTTAAAAAGGCGAGGAGTGGTTGGTGGAGGTTATGGAGAGGAGCAAAAGAACTGAAACTTTGAGAAGTCGTGCAGGTTTTACCAGTCCTACTTAAAGCTTAGAGGGAAAGATACCAAGGTACAGTTGCTCCGCCTTGTTTTTGTAGCTTCTGTAAATAAATCAGGGTTCACATTAGGTTTTCTATTTGATTAAAAGTTAATCAGTTTTTTTCCCCACACTCTAAGCTAGAGCTGTCGCCATGGAAATGGCTTCTGAAATTGTTATTCATGGTAATTGTAAATCATGCTCATTTTATACAACAAAGAATTCAATTTGAAAGGAGCTGTTAAAATTACTAACCAACATTCCTACTTAAGTCTCCATTGTTTCTATTTGCAAAGGGTGTTTCGTGTTCTTTTATCAATTCTAAAAATATAAACATAAAATAAATTGTTAAATATGTCAAAATTCTTAAAAACGAATGTGATGCATGTATTAATCGTATATGATAACTGTATTTAAGCTTGTCATGCCATTTCGTGTTTTCGTATTTATTAAACTTGTTGTGTTTGTATCGTGTTTTCCTGTAATATCCAAAATCATCATGTCTACTTGGATATACTATGGACTAAAGAACTAACCGGTGGTCCTAAGAATGAGGCCTACGCTAAGCATTAATTTTTCAACTCTCTAGAGTAAATTTTACTCTTGGGACTGCGAAAATTATTCGCTAATTGGCAAATAGCATTTTTCTGATATCTTATAAAGCTCTTCCAAGAATACATATCCAAACAATCTCCTTTCAACCATCAGCCAGACTTAAACACCTTCATTTCCAAACAAGATCAAGGGCCAAAAGATTGCATATGAGAACATAGAATGCAAGCACCAAGTACATGATAGTTACTTATACCAAAGTTGGATACATTGGAAGAACCCAATGTTCAGATTTTACTTCTTACGGTTCTAAACCACTCTATTTATCCGAAAGTGCCCACCAATGGCTCTCATACCGACTGCTTTTGTGCAGCGGCACCTGCGACATTAGCATTTCGCTTAACAATGGGCAGTGGTCCTGTTCAAATCAACTAACAATGGGAATTTCTCCCTCTTTTATCATAAAAGATCAGAACTCTTTCCTTGAGATGAATCATGGATAGATTAACTGTTAGCAACTTCCAATGGCGGAAAAGCTAAAAATTTCAAAAATTATTTGACAAGTTTAGAACGAAAATGTTGAAATAGCTTACAAGTAATCTTGGAGGGTTTAAAAATAAGGTTACCAGAAATCAGGGCTTTAGGCTACTTTCTCCTTAGACGAGATTACCTTCCCCAAGACTCCAGCTACTTTATCTGCGTTCTTCTTCGAAAGAAGCTCCAATAACAGATTGTCAATTTGAAACCCTAAAAGGAATCTTCAAGAAATCAATTTCCTTGATCAGTTTATCCTTGGCCATTTTTGCAAATTAAAGTAGAATCCCATAATTTGACCAAGGACAATTCTCCATTGCTGATCTCATCAGTTTCTTGCTACTAAAGAAACTCCGTTCAGATTATCCCTCAAATCCCTTATCAGTTGAACCTCCTTTAGTGACACCCAACCTCTCAATACACCCATAAACTCTCTTCTAATCAGATCTGTGTTCGCCATGATCCGTTCTATCACTGTTAGCTTCGCTACCGACTACAGGGATTCATCATAAACCCTCCAGAACAGCCTTTGGCTTCGCCATTAATACAAACAACCTAATCGAAAGCAAAGCATAATCAACGTGCAGCTTCCCCAAAAAAGGCTTTGATAGAATGAGAATCAGGAATTTCGAATACTAGCCTCGATTAAGAAAGCTTAAGAACAATATAAGTAAGAGCAATAAGAAAGCTTTACATACTTGTTCTACTTCATATTTACCATTTTGGCGCATTAAATTCAGCAAGATTAGCCTCCAAACCCAACCCCCCCCCCCCCCCCCAAAGGAACTGCAGCATAGCAGTCATGGATTTAAAAGTTTACTAAAAGTTCCTGTGCCGTAATAAAGAGATATTTTTAATTCATATATTTTTAAAATTATAACAAATAAAAAATTTAATAATATTAAAAGAAATTAAATATCAATAAAATATTAACGAATTATATAATATAAAAATTTGATTTTATACAAAAAAAACTTAAACTTAACCTTAAACCTAAAACTATTAACATTTTTAAAATTTTATATTACATAATGCATTAATATTTTATCAACATTCAAACTTTTTTTTTGCATCATTAATTATTTTTCTATTTACTATGATTTCGAAATTTCTAAGAACAAAAATAATCTATTCATTTTAATACAAAGAGTTGTAATGGACTTTTGTCCAATCATAGTCTCATTAGTATTGGAAGCATTGCCAGCACTGCAGTCATATTCAACATTGGTAATTGGGCTTGGAAACACTGCCGGCATTAAAGCTAGTCATATCTCATCAGGTTACAAATTCCATAGTGTTAGTGTCACACTGCCAAGCTTGGCTTAATGACGCAAACCACATATTCTACGGTTATGTGTACCCAAGTGGGAAACAATAATTACACAGCAATATGAAACACTGATACATAGAGGGAAGGTTACAAGGTTAGTACTTGGTAGTCTTCTTTTCAAAACTCTAGCAAGTTTCTTCAACTATACAAAGAAGTCGATAGCCTTCGGCATTCACGGCCTCCCTCCACTGCGATGATGAGTATAGTTAAATATAGGATTTCCGATACCATGCTCTTTAGACATTGACTTCTCTGAGACATCATATTGCTGGCATACGAAATCAGTTTGGGAGAAGCTATCTATGCCAACATCCGGCAGGGTCACGTAATCGCTGGATTGTGTTAGCGAAGAGCTTGGTTGCTGCTGAAAGTGGTCCTGATTCTCCAGGTCATACTCAACTGGAATTGCCCCAGTGAGAGTTTTGATGGCAAATTCGATGCAAGGGTCTGACCAGATATCTGCCGAAGGCATATCTAAGGATGACTCGGGCATTTCATCAGTATTGAAGCCTTTTTCATCCTTTCCAGCATGTTCTTTCAGAATAGCTGGATTTATCAGAGGCACTTCGGTTGCACATCCCTGTCTTTCAACACTCCTATTTCCATTTTCTTCCCTCTTAGCATGAGCTTCTGGGGTAGCCAGAATACCTAGACCTTTATTACTGTTCGACTCAGAGATTTTTGGAGTATCACAGGGTATTCCAGTGAGAGTTTGAATGGCAAATGCAATGCATGGATCTGTCCATAAATCTGCTAGAGGCATATCAACAAGGGATCCTCGCACCTCACTAGCTTTATCATCACTTTCGACCTTTCCAGAATGTACTCCTGGAATAGCAGCGTTCAACAAAGGCAAAACACGTTTATCTTCGTCATCCTTAGTTTTTGCTTCTAAGTTTCCAACATGACCATTCACCGTCAGTAA
>JBBYHO010000021.1:3471055-3496558 GCA_038382025.1 Adansonia gregorii
CTGACAACACAACCCAGTCCTAATCAATTTGTTTAAGGCCCTGTCCAGAAAATAAGAAAATAAGTTGCTAGAGTTGTTAATGGAGATCTACCATAAAGCATTTTGATGCAAAAGGGGCACCCGTTTTATAGATGAAAATCTGCCTTTTCTTTGTCAGAACTCTTGCAATTCAATTTAGCTCTAGCTACTATTTTAGCCTATCATTAAACAATCAGTATATCATTCAAGTGATATGACAAGGTTGCAAAAATTTACTTTCTCCATTTCCTAGCAAAACCTTATGTCCAACAAATTAGATTTTCAATAATTTCAAGAAATTTATAGTCCAACTACAGCTTTACAGAAGTTATTCAGAAGCACTTGTTTTCCTTCAACGAGCAAATGCAGAAAGTAGTTGCTAGTTTCTCCAAGCACTAGAATATAGTGGTTCACTTCCTTGTCTACCCTAGCCAGACAGAAAAGAAGGCAAAACTAAAAAACAAGAAAATACAACAATTACCATAGTAATATCAGGAAGAAATTTACAGTTGAAGTTAAAGATCTTTATCTTTCTCAGAAAACCAAAAAAAAAACCTTAACAATGATCCAAAAAACAGAAGCTCAAAATTGAAGTCCCAGAAGTAAAATTAGGTAAAACAAATCAAGGATCTGTCATTCCTAAAGCTAAGACCTTGATATAAAACAAAATAGCTTTAAAAAAAAATTGATTCTGGGCTTTTTTTATTAAATGAAATAAAAAAATTTACAGTTACCTTATCTTTTTTACCATTCCTTCTCTGTCTCACCTCCACTTTCCAGCCCGGTGGCAGCCAGTCATCAGTTGTCTGCTCCTCCATTTTTTTTTTCTTTTCTTACAAGCCTCACCAGTAGCAACTTCCGGCGACAAGAGAAAGGAGGGAAAAAAAAAGGGTATTTCTCCCTCTTAAGTTTGTGCACCTTTGAAGCAGAGTAAAAAGCTTCAAAAAAGTGTTAAATTAAGACAAAGGGTTTGGTTTCCTCAGAAACAAGAGCCAAAACTACTGTGTTTACAGTTGGAGATGCGCTTAAAACGTGTCCCCCCATCCAATCCAAAACTTGGGTTTTGAAGTAACAAAAAGGCGAGAGCATATTATGCCGTAAGTTGTTTTCTTGAAGTGATTAGATTTTACCTTAGGGAAATCAAACGCAGTCAAATTATGAAACTGGTGAAGCGTAGAAAATTACGTGGCATCATGTGCTATTGCTTCGTTAATCGTTAGGTTGGGTACGTGGCTAATAACTATTTGGACCAAACTGTCCAGTCCGACCCTGTTGTCGTCCAACAATGACTAGCAAAGGCTGTTGAGAAGGCAGTTTGATGTAGTTTTTATAGTGGGTTTTCACAGTAGGGAAAGATTTCTCCGCATGGATTCGGGAGTTTGTCAGTCGTCTAGTAATAGTATTGTCGCATTCCTATCGGTTCAAATACAGTAGACCTGTCCCAAGTATTATTGTGTAGTATTTTATTATGGGTTTTGTCTTTGCCCTAGTGGACTCCTATGATTGTAAAACTAAATCTAAGAAGATTCATTCAACTTTTTTTTCCATCATAGAATTTGACTTTTTCAACTCTATTAATTACAGTTGGCTTATTTTGAGTGGATTAAATAGCTCTAAAACTGGCACCCTATCATCTAAGCAGGGCTAATTTAGTATTGCTGATTAAAAAAGTTTTAAGTTAGAAAAACCTAATTATAATCTAAAAATTGTGCTACTAACAATGCTCAAAAGTTAACTTCTACCAAAGTAAACTTGAAGGATTCAATCCAAGTGAAAGTGGCGATCCCCCTTGTACGACTGATAATAGGGCTTGCTACACAACCTGAATTTTGAAGCTACGGCGATCGGGGAGCTACTCTTTCGATGGCCTGGATGGCCTCCCGTGTCAAGAACAGTCAAACTGGAATAGAGCAGCGTAGCTCTCTGGAATGTAGATAGAGTCGTTCTCTGCCTACGTATGGTCCTGGTAAGAGGCGAAAACTATACATCTTTTTTGTCCTTTCGTGCGAGAAAGAAAGGACTTTTAGGGGCTGCGGTTAGGATGTCCAATCACTAGAAAGGGAAATATGGGCTGAAGACGAAACTATAAACAACTTTCTCCAATCATAATGGCTCAAATCGGAGAAAAAAAAGAAAGATTCATCTTAAATGCTTTAATTTTTTTAGCTTAAAATTTATTATAAAGTCTTTATAAAATTAAATTAGAATTATTTAATAATTTTATTTTTATAAATTTTTTTAGATATTAATTTTATATTTAATAAATAAAGATATTTTTTAAACATAAATAAATATTATGTAAAAATATTAATTTATTTTTAAATTTGTTTATTTTATTCGTTAAAAATAAGCTAAACAAATCCGGCTAAATAGGCAAAAAAATAATTGATTGCTTTTAAATAAAATTATGTGACTAATAATAAGACGAGTTAAATTAAGTCCGAACAAGAAATGTCACTCTCGAAGTCTAGTTTATTTTTAAAATATACATTTCTTTTGCTTAAATTTATTTTATTTAATATTTTAATTTAAATCCTTTCGAATATTGAGGAATCCTCAAATTTAGAAGAATAATATTGTTTATCTCTAAGAATGATAAGAGTGTTTTAAATTTCATTATTTATATCATTGACATTTTTGTACTTAAAAAAATTTGGTTCAATAATTGTGGTTGTGGATCTTTTAACTTTATTATTTGCCTTTCCATCTCTCTGTTTTTCCTTTTTTTTTTTGGGTTACTATATGAATCTTATTACTAGATTTTATGTGAAAAGATCAAAGCAGCATTGTCAAGAAAAGTAAAAAGTTTATGAGATTTGGCAAATGCCATTGTCAAGAGAAGTAAAATGTTGATGAGATTTGGAAAATGCCAAACTCCCAAGATTTGAGATTATCTTGTATTTGACATATTGTCATACAACTCTATTTCCGCAAAGTTATGTTTTAGGGGCTATCAGCATTTCTTGCAAACTCATTGGATCTTCAAAGAGTAAAAAAGATCAAACCCATGGTGACAAATTCGTTGAATGCAAAGAAACGTGTATGGCTCCTAGGAATTCAGAGGAAAATTATCTAAGAAGGTTGAAGAAAATAATCTCAGCATTATTGGATGGCATGACATCCATAGTGAATGCGAATCAGGCTAAAAGAATTATTCAAAACTAAAAGAGAAACTTCATGCAGTTAGTTAAAAACTCAAACACTCTTTTTATCTTCTGGACTTGCCAAGAATAACAACTCTGATCAACATGAAAACCTATGGTCCTGCTCTCTGTGTCTATTATCTTGTAGCAGAAATTGGATTTTGTTGCAGACAAAAATCTATTATCAAGTGGGTTCGATCGATCGGTCCAGCAGGGACAAGTCGATGTGAATTTGCCTGCAACTGAAGCTGATTTTGACATTTTGTTGGTTCCAAGCTTCTCATGTTTACTGATGGCAGATAAGCTTCTTAAGACCATGGGATAATACTTGTTTCTCAATCTTTGATCCAATTCATTTCTGGTTGCTTGCTTGATAAATGGGCAACTGGTAACTTGAATAAATCCTAGGATGATGGGTTAAAAAAAAAAAAAAAAGAAATAGGAATAGAGAGTTTTGTTGTTTTTCTTTGTTTGTGTTTGTTTGTAGCCTAGAAGTCTATACATAAAGGATTCAGCTGCTTGTGATGAACCACAAGCATTGGCCTCTCAATGACTAAAACTTTAGAATCCTCTTTTTCTCGGTACAAAACAGGAGGTCGTAAGAGAGAAGATTGTAGATACCCGAATTTGAATCTAAACTCGCTGGATGTCATCTCCTGCATGAACCACTTGTGCTAAGATCCATGTTCAAACCATTTTCATGTTACTTCCAAGAACACATTGCTAACCCCACCATACATCCATGAGAAAATTTTTTATGGGCAGATTCAAGTCATTTGCAATCGTGCAATACTACCTTAGAGAATTGAAAATACTGGTAGAATTTAAGTTCAAAGCCAAAAGTTAAATCCAAGAAATGCAGATTATGACAATGAGTTCTTTTCTTCTGCACATAATTTACAACAAATTTTCATGAAATTCATGAATATAATGATAGTAGAAGTCTTCCAATACATTAATTAAGCTGAAAAGTCTCCATAGACAAAAGAAACTGCTCCTGAAAATGCATAGATACAAATAGTTTTTGTAAACTTCTGACGTAGTGAACTGCTAACCGTAAATGCAATCTTATTCATGGCAAATTCAATAGTGTTATTTACTTATGCTTATTGCATTTTCATGACATTGAAACATGGTTTTCAATACACAAACTAATGAAAAAAGGGATCATCATTTTGGTTCCAGGAAAGAAAGAATCTGCTTCCAGACCTAAGTGGGGGAGAAGATATTTTTCAAGTGAACATCCCTTACTTTCTGTTCTTTCTTTCTAAGAACCAACTGTATCACTCTGCCTTCAAAAGGGAAGAGAGAAACATACATTCCTGGAATTGCATACGAAATTTATGAATATTAACGGAATTTTCTGATCAGTTGTGTAATGGATTTGGTCCCCCGGGGACAACTTGATGAGCAACACCATGAACTGCCCTGTACTTGAGGTTTCCAGGTTCAGAAGGAGAAGAAGCTGAAAAATGGTCTGGAAATGAAACCTTGGTTTTGTTACTTAACTTTTGTTGTGTTTCGTGGTAGGAAGCCCAGGTGACTTGCCGACAACTAGAAAGATGGACGATTGCTAGCAGCATAATTGCAAAAAACAGAAGTGGAAGAAAAGGACCAAGAGATCTCATGTTTCCGAAATCATTGGACAAGGAGTCTTTAGGGGAGAAAAAAACAGGGCCCTTCTATGTTGGATTCTAGGCTTGAAGTCTATAAATAATGGTAACAGGCATTTTAGGATGACATGAATGCCCATATTCTAATCATTATCAGACCTGCCTCTCGCAAATGATTAATCAATCTTGTCCCAATATGGGATAAATTTTTAACAAAAAGCCAAGAATTTTGGTGGAGTTTTGTCTTTGAAATGATATTGGATATGAAGTTTCAACTACATATAAGTTTTTAAGTCGGCTGGTGTTAATGAAATCCAGCAAGAGTTCATAAGTTTCAGTGATGATTTGTTGTAAAATGCTGGAAGGCAAATAAGGGTTCTTGGCAATTAATATGATTAAAAACATGACCTAGACAGGACAGGTTTCGATAAGATTGCTGCCTTCGAGCAGAGGTTCGTCTTTAGGGGACCAGGCATTGAATAAATTGTACATTTGATTGGATATGTCAATGGCTCAAATGCACATTTCTCAACTACCAAGCCTCAGAAAGGCGAAAATTTATGGCTTTAATCAAACCTGTCCTTTCACCTTACCCTCCATTGAAAACTAAACTGTTCCTTGGGCTATAGGGATTGCAGATTTAGATTGCACTGCCATTATTGATCCCATAATGTAAAGCACCATTGATTGTCATGGTGATATCTCGTGGGGGCTACGGATCGCTATCATCAGCAAGCACTCTTGCTGAGTTCTCGGAAGCTAATTTAATCTTCCCTCTCCAAAATGGTGATGGGATGTTCTCCACTCCAGCTTTCACGATCCAAAGCCTTGAGAGACAGGTTAGAATGTGAAAGTGGCTACCACCAAGCTACTAAGCACAAAAACTTTCTGTCATGGAGGCATTCAAGTATCCAATACGTATCCAATACGAACACAAGTTTAATACAGTAAAATATGTATCAAATACATAAAAGTAAATAAAAAATAAAAATAAAATCAAATATGATCAAGACATGATTAGGCACATTCGGACAAGACTAAACGTGCTCAGAATTCGATAAAGTTTTTTTTTTTTTGGCATTTTTCTCTTAAATATGGAATAAAAATGAGCAAATTGGTTGTAGTAGGTTTTTTTAAGATTTAGTTTTTTAAATTCAAAATTATTTTTTAAGAAATTGAAAAGCTTTATACATGTTAATATTTAATTGAAAAGTACCATTTTTATAATTTTTATTGTATATTATTACACAAAAAATAATTTTATTTTCATGTCTTCCCAACTGCCATACCCATGTCCTAACTTAAAAAAAAAAAAAGAAAAAAATCTCATGTTAGCTTATTTGTGTCGTATTGTACCGGTATTATGTATTTGTGCATCCTAATCACGAAGATCAAGGTAGTTAGTATCATAATTATAGATGTACCATTTATTTTTATAGTGGTGTATATCGATACCGATGTATTTTTATATAATGTTTTAGGTTTATCATATTTTAAAAATTTTTAATTTATACATATGAAAAATATTTTTAAATATGAAGCAAATAAGATTAAATAAATTTGATATATCAAATACTCATTAGTTATTTATAATGTTCTAAAAAAAATTTAGCAAATATGAGGCTGAAACTTTTTAATGACTATCTAATTTAATAATTATTATGTCTAATATTTATTAAATTTAAAAATAATTTTATTTAATATTAATCAAATTTATGAATCTTTATATCAATTCATTAAATTTACGATTAACATTAATTTATTTTTTGAAAACTTATAATATATATTGAACTATACAAACTATTTTTAATAAGTATAATTAAAATAAATTGATACTTACTAATATAATTATTACATATCGATATCAAAATCAAAACAATACTCATTTAATTAAAAGCTAAAATGACTAATATTAGTGCGCACTGGCATCATGACTAGGACGCTTGCCTTAGTTGAATCCGCCCTCCAAGGCCTAATGAGGCTTCGCGAACGGTCTGAACCACCCTGCGCCTCAAGTTGAAAAGTCGTTGCGAAGTCATGCTAACTCCTCCCTACAAGTTCGTCTTTGCGGCCCAATCCCAGTTTTTGGCATGCATGATTATAGTATGGTTGAAAACTAAAACTTAACTGCATTTGCAGAATCTAAATAATACAGTCAACTCAGCCTCAAGGCCTCATCCTCCAGCGTAAATTTGTTCGTGAATCAGGCTTAGATCGTTATTAAGAAAATTCTCAATTTTCTTTGTTTGATCTCTTATCATTTAATTTGAAAATTAATTTCATTATCCATAATATTATTAAGATATTATTTTTATATTAATAATTTTATATTTTAATAATTAAATTTAAATAATTTTTATTATTAAATAATAACTATGATGTTAGTTTAAATATATAAAAATTTTGTTTGAAATGTAGCTCAGACTCAATCTTTGAATAACTCTAACCTCAGAACAAATCTACTCGGTAGCATGTTAAAACTTTCTTTAAAATATGATTAAATCGTTGGCTTTGTTCACCCCGAACCACTGCGTTGAACGGCAACTACCAGCTTAGGAAAGTGAGTAAATTAAAAAAGCATTAGATTCGGAGTCGGCAAAGGTTAAATAGATAATGGGAATGAATACATGGTTAATTAGAGGCTGATAAGAATCCCAGCGTTCGACTAACTTATCAGGAGCTGAGTTTGATGTTCTTAAACCAAATTTGATGTCAATCCTTTTGCGGTGGATTCCGCAGGATGTTGTAAAGATTTGTAATATGATCAGCAAATGGTATCTCACTGGTACAACAGTTTATTTTCTGTCATAATTGTCCTTCAGAATTCGAGCTATGTACTTGCCACATGCCTTATTTTTTGCACTCACTAGTCTGTCATGCCTAACCCTCTTGGCCACTTATAGTTAAGCTAAACTCTTTATCCAACAAATGAAATGCATAGGTAAAAGGTGCAAGGAATTTGAAAACGACACCCCCCCCCCCCCCCGACTTGAATTGAAAAAGCTTGGAACTCAAAATCTTACCATTCATGCATCAGCAAGCACCTTAGGGGACGATTTGTAACATTCCCCGAGATAAAGGAGACAACCTATTTTAATAGCTTATAATGCAACTACAGCACCTAGAGATTTTGTTGAACAAAGTAATCTCCAAAGTTTTAACATCCCAATTTATTTTTTATGAACTAACTATTGAAGCAAGTTTGCTAAAAGAGTATCGGTATTAAGGTAAAGCTTATATATGGAAGAAAGATTCACAGAATGCGTTAATTCAAACAACATTACTCTATGTCTCCCGGCATCTCCAGTAGTAGAAGAGTGATGACCCATTCCAAACCATAACTTAACGCCTGAACATATCACTCCTCCTTAGCATCAGCTCCAGATGATTTTTCCTCCGTTCCAGCAACGGCAATTTGTGATGGACCATCTTCGGCTGGCTTAGCATCACTTTCTGTAGCACCTGAGGCTTCACCACTGCCAGCCCCTTCAGTTACTGGAACTGTCTTCTTGATGGTTCCGACCTTGACATACTTGCTCATGAACTTGTATTCCCAATCCTGCAAAGCGTCCAATTCAAATGGACCAAGACCAGAGATGTCTCCGGTTAAATCTTTTTCTTCAAAAGACATCTTTGCTAGAGCTCTGCTGGCATCCTTTCCAGCAAACAATGCATAAGGTCCACCAGGTCCATAAAACATTCTGCACACAAGATTACATTCAGGTAACAGCTAAGAGAACTTTATTATTCATTTCATGCATAATTCATTCATATATATGATTAATCATGCCTCTTGAAAATTTTACTATCATAAAGAAATCTCAGCGCAAATTATGTAAAAGATCACTTGAAAAAGTGATACTCAAATCCTGTCTAAACATTGTGAATAGATCGTAAGTCACAAACTAGCATCAAACAAGTATGGCATTACAATAAAAGTCTCCATTCTCAAGAAAAAACGAAGAGAACTATCAATTGTACTGAACTTAGCCATTACAAAGCAAATTACTCTAAAAGTATGCCAGTTGATTGGCTTTTTGACAATATAAATTAAATTTAAGTCAACGATTTGAATAAAAAAGCACAAAAAGTTATATGTGATCAACGCAAGCATATCAATAGGAACAATTGCAGAAATCTAAGCTTCAGAAACTATTTTACCCTTACAAACAAAAATTATTGCATTTAAAAGTGAAACAAATAAAACTGTGTTCAAATAAAGTAAGGTGACATAAGTTGGACAGGTTTCGCCCAACCAACATAGGGGCTTACCTGAAACTCCCTTTCTCAACCGTATGCATGAGATGCGTGTGTGTAACTATCTTAGAGAGAGAAACAGGCGACAAAGAAAACACGGGACAGATGTGTAATCTTATAAGTACTGAAAAATAGTGTTCCAAACATTAGTTGCAGAGATGTGCAGTTCACAAAACAGACTCAGCTGTTCATCTTTTCACTTAATTGAATTACATGGACTATTCAGTTTCCCTCAAGCATCGGTCTCAACGCTTGTGTCCGACACATATTTAGAAATAAGTATGAGTACGATCCTCTAAATATATGAAAAAAACTTAGAAAAAATTAAACATACCCAACAGCCAACCCGAGTTTGGGTAACATAGGAGTAGACTACCTTATAGGAATTGAAATCCTTCATTATAGAAACATAGTTAAAATACCAGATGAAAGGGAACAGCACCATATGTTCAATATTCATTTTTCTCAGTCAAAAAAAGTGATTCAGGGTCAAAGTCCACAAAGTTTAATTACACAAGCAAACCATCTACAAAAAATTTACTTACAAGTTACAACGAACTTGTCTCGCTAAATCTCACACACGGAGTTTATCGTAATCATCTCACAATTTTGGCACTGACAATCAATATTAAGATATCAAATGCAAACCATCACTGTAATTACATGTATCAACACAGCAATTTATAATTTTATCATATGATACCAAAATCTAGGTGGCTATTATTTAAAAAAAAAATCTAACACCCCTCAACTGAAAGTTAAAAGAAATCAACAGAGAAGCAAAAATCTGCAACCAAATTCCCAAGTTGAACCATGAATTAAAGCAATTAAGCAGTGAGAAGTAAGCTAGAACGAAAATAATTAAGTCATTTCAGGAAAACCTCAGAAAGCAGTAATTAAAATAAATAAATGCCCCCAAAAAGTTAACTGCCCAGAAGGCTACGATAGCGCAAGCTGAGATTCCAACATACCGGTTGACCCCAAAAATAATTTTTTTAAAAAAAGATTAAAAAAAAATCTCATCCCAAAAGAAGAAGTAGCAGCCAAAAACCTGCTTTGAGAGACATCGTATATCTGGCCCTTGATGGCCATAAGAAGTGGCTTCTTGGGATCCGACCCATCATATTGCTTAAGCTCCTCCTCGGAAATCTCGCCCAGCTGAACTGGAGGTGGAAGCGGCTCCATCTGCTCCTCGAAAGCCCTGGAACGTTGATGATGGTGGTCACCGGAAGACCCAAATAGACCCATTACTACATAGTAAATGGCCCACAACAGAGCAAGAACCGTAAAGAAAGTGGCCGGCGATAGACCCGTGTACGCCGTTATTGCCTCCTTCAAAGTCTCCCATAGCTGCAAAGCCATGGCTTAGATTTTTTTTTTGGGGGGTGGGGGGGGGGTGTTCGTTCTTCTTTGGTTCGGCGATATTTGCCTCAACTCAAGAGTCTTCCGCCAGTTTGGTCTTAAAATAGTTGGCCTATGATGCTCACAGCCGACTCATAGTTCAAAATCATTTTACATTTTTATCCAAGCTTAATTCCAATCGAAGCCTGGTCGAGATAAAGGTGGGTTTCACTATTTTAAAATATTAAAATATTAAAAAACATTTTATATTATATTTTTAAAATTTTATTAATAAATAATAATTTGAATAAAAAATTTTAATTAAAATTAAAAATATTTAATCAAATCAAATCCAATATGTTTCGAACTTTTCCATCCAATTCCTGAATTCACTCATCCAAATTCATAATAAATCATTAAATTATTAATTATATAAAATTATGTTTAAATTAAATAGTTTATCAGATGGATTATTATATCAAAAAATTTAAATGCGATTATTTTATGAATTATTATTATATATATTTTAAAAATATTTATAATTTGATTTGTAGGTGATATTGTGATTATCGTTCATATATAAAACTGAGTTGTCTTTTCTCGTTGTTTTGAGTATAATAATTGAAAGATTAAAAGAAAAAAAAATTATATCTTTCACATATAGTTTTTTCAATTAATTAAATTACCTAACAGTCCATAGACGGATGGCCTAATGTTATTGTACAGAATTTAATTGTCCTTTAGGTTTTAGGTGGGATTTGGGTCACTCACATTTTAGTAGTTGAAATAATTCTGTTTTCTATTAATTTTTTTTTCTAATTTATTTAATCTTTGATGAATCGAAGAAAGAGGGAAGGGTAATAAAGTCATTGGAGTTATAGAAGCCGGTAGATGTAGATGGCATGTCATTGTCCGATTATAATTGTCGAGTCTGGCGTTGCTAACTTATTTTTCTTCAAGATATTTTTTTAGCTTAATAAAAAAATTAATATTCAATTTCTTCCATCCAAATCCAATCAACATCTATAAAATTAAATCTTAAAATATATTTAATTATATTATATTTATTATATTATATTATATTTTATAATTATATTTAAAATATTATATATTTTAATATATTAATAATTTACATTATATAAATTTTAACATATTTATTTATTTATATTATATTTATATTATTTTTTATCTTATCCTACTTTGATTATTTTTAGGCTGAATGGACCAAATATATGATATATGAGTTTTTAATTATTTTTAAGCTTAAAATAAAAAAAGTCACATATAATTAAATATTTTCCAAATTCCTACAGATTTGTTACGATAAATTGAGTCACAAACGGCTTCCATCCAACTGAACTTTTAAACATTCTACTTTAAACCTTTTAATTGGAGGAAAATCAGTGACACTTGTTAACTAATGTAAGTCCAATTAAGTTAATAATTGGATAAAAATAAATATATGAGGATTTAATTATTGGAATAAAATTATAAAAGTTTGGATGATTATTTAATTTTAATTTATAATTTTTTTATATATTTAAACCTTTTTTTAATTATAATGTGATTTTATATTTTTAAATGAAAATTTTAAAAAAAATACTCTAATAGTACTTTTACCGAATAAATAAGATTTAAAAAACATTTCAAAATTGTTTCACAATTGGAGCATTAATTCTCGAGAATGAAGAAGGAAAATATTTATTTCTAAAATTATTAAAAATTAATCGAAAGTAATATGAACGCGGTATGCTATTCATTTGACTGCTTTTTCATTAATTTTTTAGTTTTAATTTTTTTTATAAATTAATTGATTAATTTAAATTTTTTAAAATTTCTGCCTTCAAAATTACCTAATAATTATATGCAATTTTCAAAGAATATAAATATTTGAGGTAAAATTAACGTGACAACTAACCTGACTCAAAACTAGTCCTACTTCACCTGGATGTAACATTTTATTTTATTTGAAAAGGGAAGATCGAACCAAACTCCTTAGATATACACATATCTGTATCTTTAGACTTTAACATTTCGATAAATGTGCTTATATTTATGGAACGGTTTAAAATATTATATTTTTTTGATATGTTTATAATTAATATTATATATATTTTTATATTTTTATATACTTGTGTTTAAATTTCTCTTGTGTCAAATTGTTTATTATATTTTAATTAATTTTTTAATATTCGGTATATGTTATGTAATCATATCATGTGCACTGTTGGGCACGAGGTACTTCAATTCCATAATAAAATACTGGCAAAGTAGTAAGTTAGGTTGCAATCGTTTTTATAAATTTTAATATATTAATAATTTATATTATAAAATTTTTGAAATATATATTTATATCATATTATATTTTTATTATTTTATATGTACTATATTTATGTAATTAGGTTTAAAATTGTTGGATCTAATTTTTTGTAATGCTTTGTAAAGCACTTTAGGTAGCTTCTCTGTTTGCAGCTTCTCTGTTTGCATGGGTTACTCAAAAGCCTGGAAAGAAGAATGAAAAGAGGCAAGAGCAAAGATTTCTTTTATCATCTGTTTGCAAATATCACGAAGCTGTTTCAGCATTCATTCTCTCAGCAATGACCTTTTAAGAGTGTTGAAATTTTTTATGTTTGGCTAAACTGATCAGACGTTAATAACTCAAAAGTTTCAATTTCAAATGTTTCAAAGCTGAAAAGACAACTCACGTAAAGTAATAAATAAATCGAAATGTTGGGAGGTCAATCTGCATGACCCAGCTAAGCAAAGATGACAGAACAGGATCCTAGGAAGGTTTTCCATCTCATCCGGGTCTACCGTACATATTAGAGATTGCGCTGTAGGCTTGAGTCGAATCCCAATCTACCTAAACAAGATTCGGGTCACTTTAACATTCACTATTTCACAATTGTCATGTTAATGATAAAAACTCATTTTAATTTTTTTTTAATTAAAAAAAAAGATAAGAGTCATTTCTTAGCATAAATTGGTAACAGAAGTTTAACACCGAAAGAAATGTATATAACCAAACAGCTAATATCACATTGTTCTCCATAATCTCACCCAAATAAGGGACCTCGTGCAGGAATCAACCATCTTCATGCTGCCAATGTCTGCCTGTTGTCTGTTCATATCTTTAGCCCACTCCCTAACATTAAGCACAGTAAACAATTTATTAATTAACATTCCATCCCTTCACTGCTTTTTCTATTTCCCCACATTTTCAACTTCAGACCTATATATCACAGGCATTTAAAACTCGAGTCTCCCTTCCGCATCATCTCAATATACTCTAATGTTGTTAAACTATAACAATAGCAAGAAGCCATTCAATGGAATCTTAAGACTCTGGTTAAAAGGGGAATTGCCTAGCACACCAAGCAACTATCAATTGATCGACAGCATGTCTAACGATTACGCATGAATTATAAAAATTGGTGCACTGAATCCAGTAATGTCAAACAAAATGGTCGCATTCTCCAGCTTTTGAGTAGGAAATTTTATTCTTTTTAAGTCAATCTGCAAGTAAAAACCTTAAAAACATGGAGGGGTGGAAATATTTTTACAGGAACTTGTTCTATGATGCTTCAAAGATATTGAACACTTGACAGCCGATTATATATGAAAAAAGAGACAGAGTCAGTCACCTATAATCTTTGGATTCTTCGAACAGGTAGCTTTATTCTGTTTTGGTCGGAAAGTGGTATCTGAATTGAGCTCACCAAAAGGAAGAGGTAATAGTGTAAAACAGAGTTTGGGCAAACGAAGAAAAAAAAAATCTAAGGGTGAGAAAGAATCAGGTGCCATGGAAGCCGAGCAAGTGTGAGAATTACCCAAAGTGGCTTTTTCCTCTTTTTAGCAAAATTAAAATAACCACCATTGTTCTATCCTTTCAGTTTATAATAAGATAACCAACTTATACAGGAGTTACGCTTTGCCCTAATATAATAGTAAGCTTATGATAAGATTCTAAGCAAACTTGATTTTTTTCAAAGAGCTGCAGACTCCCGGATAAGCTTATCTTCCATGTAAAATTCAGCTAGTAAGATTTATTTCTAAAACTATAGAAGTAAGTCCACATACCTAGCTTCATTGTACTTTTAATTACTTAGATCCCTTTGCTATCTTAAGGTTAGAGTGCGCTTCGGGGTGTATACTCGGTGCGCTTGTCTTGCAGATATGATATCAAAACTCTTGCCCATCACCCTTTGCTTATCTATTCTAATTATTGCATGTGTTATTTGTGAAAATCGATAAGTTATAAACACAAAATCAAAATTTTATTCAAGTATATTAATGAATAATATCAAATTATTACGTAAACATGTCAATTCGATCTTATATAGTTTACACTCTTATCAAGAGTTAGTATGAGAAAATAACGATTATCTATCAATTAGTCAATAATATGAATTGTGACTTAATAAGTAAAATTTATTTTTTCCCGTTCGATTAACTTTTTTTAAAAAATAAAACCGTAAAAATAATTCATAAATTAATCTAAAATAAATAATATCTCCTACCATAAATCTTTCAAAAAGAATTAGAACCATAGATTAAGATGACAGCCTAAAAGGGAATTTTCATTTTTAAACTTTTGTTTGTTTGGGTACTATTCTTAACATGCGCTCGATTTTGTTGGGACCAATGTTCTTACATTGTACGGTCAGATCGCCGAGCTAGTGTTGTATCGGTGGTTGCTCCAAATCCATTCACGTGCATAGCTACTTTTGTCTTCGAATTTCCAATTAGGGATTAAAATTGGCAAGTGTACCCGATAGATAGATACCACCAGCACTCTGCCCCACGTTCTAGAGAGAGTAATTTAATCATTGCGGGCTTGGACTCTCAATCTTGACCCAAGCCTGGTGCTTAACGGGTCTGATTTCACACGAGTTGATGACCGAGCCCATGGGTACGTATCTCTGGCGCTTTCCTTGACTTTCAATTTTCGAACTTCCCAAACTGGAAAAGGAAAACAGAAGCAGAGGGAAAATGGGGGTGAAGAATTTGTGGGATATTTTGGAATCATGCAAGAAAACTTTGCCTCTTCATCATCTCCAGAACAAAAGGGTATGCGTAGATCTGTCTTGTTGGATGGTTCAGCTGCAAAATGTTAACAAATCTCACTGTCCTATGAAGAACAGGCTTTATCTCATGGGTCTTTTTCACCGCCTCAGGGCTCTTATTGCCTTGAATTGTAGCCTTATTTTTGTCACTGGTAAATTCCTTTTGCTCTTCGATCTTTAGTTCTAGTGAAACAGGATATGGGTGTCACTTCGAGGTTGGAAACTTTATGCAAATGGCATCTTATTAACGGTTTTCTAAAGTTGGGGTTTTGCTAAGAATTTTGATTTTTCTTTCTATTTTAACGTATTAATGTAGTGACTGTTGCATTTATTTGCTAAGACGGTGATCAATGAATGATAAAACCATCAAATTTTGACCTTCTCTTGCTTTATCAAAATTTGCATACGGATTGAAAAACATAGCTTCTGGTTTTGTCAATTTGAACCTTTGTAATGCTTGGAGATTGAACTCTTCTAAGGTTGATTAAAGTGTTTTTAATGATAATGTATTTGAGAAGACAATTGTATTTGTAGTACTCTAGCTGCTTCTTTGGATAATTAAATCAATAACTTATAAATAAATAAAAATATGCATAGTTTTTTTCATTTTTTTGTTGATGTATGGTAACATTTTAATTCACTCTTTTGCGTCTTGTAGATGGTTCAATTCCTGCCATCAAGTTATCTACATATAAGCGGCGGTTAAACTCAGGAATTGAGGTAGAGAATCAGGTATGCTATCTTTCACTGTAGTCCATATTTATCCTCTGAATTTTTTCAGTTGCTATAATTTCTTGGGAACGTTTTCTTTTGACAAACTTAAGTAGTTGTTAAGGCAGGCTACCCATGATGGGACAAAGTCACAGAAGTTGTCTTCGCTTAGAAGGAATATGGGATCTGAATTCTCATGCATGATTAAAGAAGCAAAGTTCCTTGGATTAGCACTTGGAATTCCTTGCTTAGATGGGTAATGTCCATTAGTTTAATAGTTTGATAAATTTTGTTAATGAACTGTGGGCTAATTCTTCCATCTCCTTCTTTTACTTCAAATTCAGGATCGAGGAAGCTGAAGCACAATGCGCTTTACTAAACTTGGAATCCTTATGCGTAAGTAGTTCCTTTTTTTTTCTTAGTGAGTATAGTTGAAATACAACGATAATCAAAGTTTGTAAATGCAGTCCTTCATTAAGTTACTTTACTATCACCAGGACGGGTGTTTCTCTTCTGATTCAGATATCTTCCTTTTTGGTGCCAGGACAGTGTACAGAGACATTTGCCTTGGTAAGTGTTTAGGGATTATTTTTCCTTTTAGTTGTTTTATACAAATATCAATCTTGCTAATCCTTTCATATTTTGAATTAGGGGAAGGAGGTCATGTTGTTTGTTATGAAATGGATGATATAGAGCGAAAACTTGGATTTGGAAGGAACTCCTTGGTAATTTACATCTTTGCATCAATCATTTAATAGTTAATTGCACGAAGTTTGAAAACTCATAATGTTGAGACTTTCAGATTTCTTTGGCCCTTCTTCTTGGCAGTGATTACTCCCAGGGTGTTCATGGTCTTGGTCTGGTATGTTTCAATATCAAAATGCTTCTGATATACTTCTGGGTTGTTTTTGCTTGTTTTAAAAATGATTATTGAACAATACGCACATTCCTTGTTGATACAGGAGTCAGCATGCCAGATTGTTAAATCAGTTGGGGACAATGATATACTTCAAAAAATTGCATCAGAAGGACTTTCTTTGGCAAGGAAGAAGAAAAATTCAAAGAAACTGGGTCAACTCAAGTGCATTGACAAGGGAACCTCATTGTCTTGCGAAGTGAACATGACTGGTGAATGAAGTAACCTTCCATCATTACATATTAGGATATTGTTGGCTTTTGCATCTCGTTCTGCTTGGATACTGTTTTCCAAAGTTTATTATGTTATGGTTCCCTAGACAAAATGGTCGAGCTAAAAAGGAATAACCTTCTGTAAAGAGTACTGTAATCATATTGTGAGATGACTTCTATAAAGTACGTTTAGTCCAACTAGTAAAAATATCGTTGTATTTGGAGACTTTTTCTCTTTTATGGGAAACAATAGTGCTTGATATAGGTAGTCTGATATTTACTGAGATTATTATTAGGAAGGATGTTGGTTGAGTGATATTAAACTTTAAGCTACTCGCATATGCTCAAATTGACACTGCTAACTTTTTGAATGATTGTGATAGGAGACAATCAGAATTCGCAAACGGATAACCAGTATCTGCGAGTGGTGGAAGCATATAAGAAGCCCAAGTGCTATTCGGCAGACTCTGATGTAGTCCAGAGGTAAAGTTGTATAGACCAGTCTCATTATATGATTGTATACCAACAAAAGGCACTTGGTGCAAAGAACAGTTTTATTACTTGTTTTTTTTTTTTTTTTAATTTTTAATTCCTATTCTCTTCCCTAGGCCCCCCCCCCCAAAAAAAGTGCATATGCATATACATATGCATATGAAAGGATAAAATGAAGTTGATATTGACATGTGTGCTCTCATGAACATCTGCATGTTTGACATAATTTTGGATGGAGTGTTTCTTATATTTTCTAGGGAATGAATGTATGGATGTCCTGCATAAGCATTTTCTTAAGAGTGCCTCTATAGTATTAAGAGTCTCTAACTTTTCCCTAGAAAAGAAATGGTGTTTATGGACTGCATTCCAAGGCCTTTTCTTTTTTCGGTTGATTCTGTGTTTACTTCTGCCACCCCCACTGCCCCAAAAGAAAAAAAAAAGTTTCTGTCTACTGTACTTGCAGACCTTTCTGAATATTGTGATAGCCAAGGATAAATCTTTAATGATAGTTCAGCAATAATTTGGAAAATTTTGCGGCTAGGTGCTTTTCTTTATAAAAGTGACTGCTTTTTCAGTACTAGTCCCTTACTAAGAAATGTTGACCCTATTCTTAGTGGAAATCATGAAGTTCCAAACATCTAAACTGAAAACTCAGTAGCATAAGATGACTGATTATTGGGATTCGGCCTAGTCATCAGTTAGCTGCTTTATTCTTGTAGAGTTCTTGTGCAGCGTCCATTCCAGCATGAGCAACTTCAACAGCTATGTGCTCAGTTCTTCGGGTGGCCTCCGGAAAAAACAGGTAGTTCCTTTGTTCCAAAATTTACCAAGTACATGTGCAGAGGGATATGTCCTTGCCCATGCAAAATTTGACCTATTTTCATCAATTAAACCATGCACTTGGAAGTACGCATTTTGCACATATTGTTCATAGTGTATCAATGGCTCAGATGAATACCTCCTTCCTAAGATTGCTGAAAGAGATTTACGACGATTTGCGCATTTGCGATCTACTTCGTCTCGGTTAGATGTTAACATTCCATTGAAGGAGGTACTATTGCCATCTTTCATCTTTATACAAGTTCTATCTTGAACATCTGCAAGCCAAAATTCTTGTTTGACTTGCTGCTTTTGAAAGGCTTATTGCTTTTGAAGGACCCTTTATTGGTTATTCATATTGTGGAATGGTAATTGCTAGTGTGGCTCTGAAACTGTTCTTAGCTGGAGAGTGTGTTTGGAATTGCTAAAGATGTCAACAGATTGTTATGCACTCCGATGCACTTTTAAAAGCTAAAACCATGCTTTTGATTAGAACCACATCAGCACAATTGATTACCTTTAAATGATTTTAGATCCTAATTAAGGAAATATACTGGACTCGTATTTGAAGTAATTAAGATAGATTGTTTCAATGTGATTTACCTGTAAGCCTCCAGCTTGTGACGTGATAACCAGAATATGCATCATAATTTCTACAGTCTTGTACCATGAAGATATTGTAGTATTTAATTCGCTCATTGAAATTCAAGAGATGTTGTTAGCGCTGATCTTTAAATCCTAGCATACCGATATAAGCTTTCCCATTACAGGTGCCAGTTAAGTGTCCTGTATCAGCAGTTATCAAGCGCCGAAAATTTCATGGAAGAGAATGTTTTGAGGTGTCATGGGAAGAGTTTTATGGAATTAAAAGCTCTGTAGTTTCAGCAGATCTTGTGGAGAGGTATGTGGCCATTATCATTTGATCACCAGTATCTATTGGTGTTAAGATAAAAGTTTATATATATATATATATATGTTTGTATGTATGTATGAGAACATCACCATGGTTGAAGTTAATGTTTCAGAGTGATGGTTTGAAAAAATATATATGAGGTTGATCACCATGCTTAATACAGTACTGTTTCCCAATTTGATTATTGCACCCCGATATCCCAACAAAAAATGGGCTTTTTATATTCGACCTAAATCTTTAACCCTTGAATGGCTCTCTCTGGCTCCCTCGATTTTGTTAAAGATTTGGCAGCCTCTTT
The DNA here is from genome assembly GCA_038382025.1 of Adansonia gregorii. Classification (NCBI taxonomy): domain Eukaryota; kingdom Viridiplantae; phylum Streptophyta; class Magnoliopsida; order Malvales; family Malvaceae; genus Adansonia; species Adansonia gregorii. The sequence continues at coordinate 3,490,855 of JBBYHO010000021.1, forward strand.
TTTTTTTTTTTTCATTTTTTTTTATCCTTTTGATTCTTCTGAGTTATTAATGTAATCTCCCAATAAATGATTCATTTCTTGTTTTCCACAGTGCTTGTCCTGAAAAGATCAGAGAGTTTGATAATAGAAGAGTTCTAGAGAAAAAAAATCAACATAAACCGAGATCAAAGAAATCGGAAAACAAATGTTCTGTGTCTGAAATAGAACTGAAACTTCAAGAACTGTTGCTTGACATCGAGTTAGGGAGCAATTCCAGTGCCATCGTTTCAAGAGAAGTTATATCAGACAAAATGACCATAGCAACTGAGGTTAATTTCATAAACCAAGATCCCCAAGTTATTTTGGATTCAGAAGGCAATGCTGATTGCAAAGATGCAACTTTATGCCAACAAACTGGTGCTACTGGTTCAAAGCACGAAGTTATCGATCTTTTGAGCCCCTCTCCTCAAGTGCGGTCCCAGAATGTTTCCAGATGCACTCAAATGAATGGTCAACACATTAGTATAATTGATTTGAGTGACTCGGAAACTGAGAGATCACCTGAACATGCAAGGAAAGCAAGAGAGCTTAGGCTGTTTCTTGACAGCATTCGAGATGACTATCATTGATCGAGCCATGAAAGCACTGTGTAGATAGTCAACTATTATGTATGTTTTTCGTTGTAATATGTCAACGATGTTGTTTACCTTTTGTTTAACGTTTGTCTTTATTTATGTGAATGCTGTTTGTCATTCATAAAATGATTCAACCATCCAGCCTCACGTGTCACACTCTGCAGCCCAGATTCTTCATTTTCTCAAATATCTTCGCATATCACATGGATATAAAATATGATTTTTTAAATATGTGAAAAAAAAACTTAAAAATTATAAGTATTTATATCAAATATATACTTGTATTTACATTAATCTATTTATCATTACCCTAAAACCAAAAAAAAAATGCGTATGCGTTCAACCTGTCTAAACGAAAAAAACAAAAGGGGGAAAAAATGAAGTATCATTCATAAAAGATAATGGACAATTGCTTCGGTGCTATTGTCTGAAACCGCATATATACGGTGGTTGATGAAAGCTTTGAGCACCTTGCTTCTTAACGTGGATGATAACTTTTTGGCCAAGGAATAGGTTTCAAATTGCTCCTTTGTGTCTGACTGGGAAGTAATCCTGGAGTTGGTTCAAAAGGGGAACTACCATGGACTGAGTTGCTACAGAACCAGGCATTTGAACTCGATAAGGAGAATGGAACACTGTTTTTTGAACATAGGCCACTAGTACTGCTTGGATGAGGGAAACTTGAGATGACAAGTGGAGTAGTTAAACCTAAGACCTGACTTTTAGGCTGGAGTTGAGTATTCCCTCCATAGCAGGACGCCTGAAACAAGTTCAAGCCCTCACTTTGAGGAAAAGCTTGATGTTCTGGCATCGATGACCCAGGAGGAGCAGACCAAGCAACATGGTCAGGAATTATGTTGGACCTACCATAATCTGGGTTGCTAAGGAACAAGGCATTTGAACTTGATGAGGAGAACGAAATACTGTTCTTTGGACACAGGCCGCCAGTACTGCTTGGGACATGGAAACTTGAGATGCAAGTTGCAGGAGTTAAACCGAAGTCCTCACTTTTAGGCTGGAATTGAGCATTCCCCACATAGCAGGATGCCTGAAACAAGTCCACGCCCTCACTTTGAGGAAAAGAAGCTTGATTTTCTGCTAGCAATGACCCAGATGGGACAGGCGGAAAAACAAGGCCAGGGATTATTTGGGGAACCGCTGGAGGGCCAGGATTCCCAGATGAGGGTACTAAAACCGGTTTAATCTCAGCTACCCTTACTGCCAGCATGATTCCATCCATTTTATAACCATTCAAGTGTGTCATACAGCAGCAGTTGCATCTGTTGGATATTCAAATTTAACAAAGCCATAGCATTTGTAGTTTGTTCTCTGATCACTTTTGCTTCAGTTAGCTTACCAAATGGTGAAAACAGCTCTCTCAAACGATTTTCATCCACGACTTGAGGCAGATGGCCAACGATAAGATTTGCAGCATCAACTTTTTTTTTTTTGGTTTATTTTGAGTTGGTACAGGGCAGACAGCAGTCAGATGGCTGTTGTTACCACAGTTGTCACAGGAAATGCTCATGAAATTAGACTGCACGCTAGGACAGCAATATCGCTGGTGGCCTTTCTGACCACATACAGAGCAACAACTTGCATCTTTCCTCAGTCTTGCAAGCTCAGCTAACTGGGCCCATTTGTGTTCATTTTTTCCCTCTGCAACTGGAATTAGCAGTTTCTTAACCATTTGAACTGCAGCATCTAACGATTTTTCATCGTGTGCCCCTATTCTGACATGTAAATCTCCTTTTTCAGAGGAAAGCTTAAGGTCTTTTGTTGATAAGCCTTTACCTCTCAAAAAAAAAATCCTTGCCCCACTTTCCCTATCCATCCTCTTTAGAGTATTTTCCGGAGGACCAAGGATGAGACCAATAAAATTGTAACCAGTATACTCTTTCACCGGTATGAAAAGCTTTTCATAGATCTTTGTATTCATGTAATCATAAGGTTGTTTTTTTTCTTCAAATCAGGGTTTTTCTGAATCAACCTTGATTGGATATCTAGACGTTTTAGAAAAGTTTTTGACGAAGCCTCGCTTCCCATGTATTTATTCGATTCCAAGGTTGTTGTACAATGGTTCGGAAGAAGAAGATCTTTCATGTTCAGGTCTATCATCATGAAGCTCCGGTTACTGCAACTTGTTTTCTATCTCTGAAAGTTCAGCCTTTAATTTCTGAACTTCAGGATCGAACTCAAACCTGATAGGGCAATTTTGCATTAAGGAACCTTAACTGAACCAGGGAATTGAATTTGGGTTCATCGCTAGCCCACCTGGTTTTCCTTACTTTATAAATCTTTTCATTATCACTTACATGTCCATCTCCCTCAGGCTGTGGATCCCATCTGTTACGCCTGTGTTTTCCAGAATCACATATACCTCCCTGCTGTTTGGAAGCATAATTATCAATAATCGCATTAGACAGTCCAGATTGCCCTTGAAAATCAGGAACCTGCTCGGAATTCTTTAAACCTTGCATGATAGCTGTCTCACCTGATCTATCCACTAACCTCTTCTTTTCAATTGAATTATTAGGAACAGAAACTGGCTGATGTCAAACTTCATCAACTTTACTAACAAAAGATTTCTCAGCTGAAATGATGCTTCAATGGATCCTTGACTAGTTCTTTGTTGTCATTATGCTACTACTCTTTCAGTTCCTCTTCAAATTTATCACAGTAATACTCCTTTAGTTCCTCGGTTGGGTCCCACTTTACTCCTCAATATATTGCTTCCTCCACTCAGGAATATCATAATCAATCCAATAGGAAGAAAAAAATGGTATAGATTCTTTCGCTGGCCCCAAAGCTCTTTCCACGGTAACACCTCTTTAAAGTCCCTAAAACATGTCACCAAGCTACTATCCAATAAACAGCGGACAACTTAAGTCAATGCTAGCAAGAACATTTTCTACAACTAAAATACCAGCCATTTAAAAATAATTCATCAATGGAACCGACTACTCGTCCTATATTAGCCATATATTTCGCAGCAAAACAGCTTAACAGTTAACTAAAATTGATTGGCCAAAAAACCTCCAAATTAACATTAAAATCAATATGCAGGTAGGAATCACGTAAATTTTAGTTACAAGAAAACATTAACCAAATCAAAACTCAATAACAATGATAATCAGAGATCGCAGAAGAACAGAGTCTTGTCAACTTTGTCTGCATATACAAAAAATTAACTTTTTTGAACCTTCATTTCTTCATTAGCAGCCAAATAAACGCATTTTTGTACAACTTTCTTCTACCGAGCCAAAATATAACCACTGGATTTAGTTTTGGCCATTTTCATTCTTCAGACCTTAAAATTCAAATTCCGACTTTGTAGTTCCATTTTTCCACAGCTTCCGCAGAGAGTAACAACTAAATTCCATATAAAAACAACAAATAAAAAAAAATAAGCTGTTAGGATTCAAGTCACGTGATCTTCGATCAAGGCATGTTATTGAACGTAAAAAATAAATAAAGAAGTGTAGGTGAAATACCGAAATGATCGGTTAACGTACCAGTGAAAGAGTGAGAGAGATCCGTTTGAAGAGTGAAAGAATCTTAAGCGATCGCAAGGATTTAGAGTCGAGGAGCAGGGGATTGGGGAGTATTTGTCGGGAGGGAAAATCACCGAGCAAAAGCAAGGAAGTGATCGGCCGAGAAATTTGTTGCGGAAGAAAACAAAAAGAGAGTTTCGAGGCAGCGATTTATAAAGAGGAAAATATACATACATATATATATATATATAGAGAGAGAGAGAGAGTTGGAAACCATACTTCAGAAGCAAAATTGAAAACAAAGGAAAGTATTATAGAAAATAAAAATGAATAATATAAAGGATATGATTTTAACGTGGAAGAATATTTGTCACAACGCGACGTTGAGAGACAGGGGACTTCAACTTGAGAAATAAAGCAGTCCGATTGCAAAGACTGCCTTTTAGAAGCGTACGCAGTGAGCTGATCGCTGCTTGAAAATTTTTTCTGTTCACGTTGAAGACGTGTCAGATTTGAATTAATTTAAAAATTTATATTAATCTTTAAAATAATATAAAAATTATTTATATTTTATTTATAATAATTTGTATTATATACATGGTAATTCGAATCAAATGCAATAAACTGATCAACTCAGGATTGCCCAAGGCCAGCTCTATTTTCATTGTCAAAAAAATGCCCCCATTCTGCTGTGACATCCAAAATAGAATTCCCTCTGCAATAATCCCCCAACTTTGAATTCAATTTTTAAAGGTTAATCTTTAAAATTATTATATTGTTTACATTAAATATATTATTTCTATCCGGTTGAAACCCATAACATTAATTGTTAAATACCATAATTAATAAAAAAATACTATTGTAAATGCTATATTTTAATTAATATTAGAAGAATGTTGCTAAACCTTATTGCAAATCGTCTAATTTCTATTAGGCAACAAGGCTAATAAAAGGCGGTGAACTTACTTCTACTTCACGTTCTTCCCGCCACTCGTGCATGACGATACCAAATGGAAAAAGGTTACAGAAGAAGTTATCATAACGAAGAAGACCCCTCCATTGGCTGAAATAACTGAACGTGTTCTCAGAAAGTAGCTCAAAGATCGTAAAGAATAAATCGTTATCCAAACAATTCAGAATCTGCAGAAGCCATGCTTTTAATATATATAATAATTAGAAGCGATAATTAGGCAGGTTAGGGTAAGTTCGGAATGAATTATTTTGAATTCGAATTTTTTTGAATTCGGATTAATCTAGATTCGGATCCATTCAGGTTCGGGTTCGAGTTCGAGTTTGGATTTGAGTATAGTTTATATCATTTTTTTTATTTATGTTAAATGTAATCACTTTTACGTAATTTTAAATTCTAAACTAAGTACGAATTTGATCCCGTCTGGCCCAAAAAAATCTTAGTTCGGTTATATGAGTTTATCCATGGCCTAAAAAATTTTTGAATTCTAAACTCAAGGCCGAATTTGTCTTGGCCGACCCATTTAAGTACAAATCATTGTTCATAATATAAAAAAATTATTTTTATATTAATATTTATATATTTTATAATTAAATTTAAATAAAATATATTATTTTATTTAAAAA
>JBBYHO010000021.1:3496658-3507582 GCA_038382025.1 Adansonia gregorii
TTTGATTTATAAAAAATTATTTAATTATAATTTTTTTATATTTATTTTTAGTATTAAATTCGGGTTCGAGTTCAGGTTGGGCTCAGGTTCGGATTCTTTCGAGCTCAGGTCATTTCAGGTTCCAGCCATTCGAGTTCGAGTATTTTCAAGTTCGGAACGTTGATTTTTTTATCAAATCGGGTTCGGACTCGAATTTTTCGAACGAATTTTTGAGTTCAGATTCGAGTTTATTTTGTCAACTATATATATATAATGCTCAATTTGAAACCTCATGGCATACAAATTTGTCTTATTTTAGTTTAAAGATAATCATTGAACAGAATTGTACTACAAATTAAAATCATCATATCCCCTATATAGTCACGTATGCATGACAATACAAGACTTCAACAAAAACGCAAATGAAGAACATCGAGTAATGGATCAACCCAGGATTGATTGCCTCATTCATTCAAAGTTATGAAAAACATTTTTATATGGATAAATTTCGCTACCCCTTTTGAAAATAAGTAGAAAAATTGAAGGAAAGCCATGAGTAGATGCAACAATGATTGTTAGAGACCAGCTGGAAACTGAAGCTCAACTCAAATCTTAACTGATTTTCCAGGAAAACAGAAAGCCAAACCTCCAATTCCATTTGGAGCTCTGCTTTAGCTTCGTTTTTATAACTCAGTCCAATACAGGACAAAGCAGATTAAATGAAGAGTAATTGAGTATCAATGTTATGCAGAGTGTAGTAGGTTATTTTCCCCCGTCTAGGCTCATTTTTCTATTGACCTGCGTTTAGATCCCAGGATCACGACAACTGCCCGAGAAAATTGTTTTATGAAGGAACGGAATACAAATGAATCAATGAATGTTGTTCCTCATAACAATAATGTTATCCCTGAATGTACATCATCAATCATCCCAATGTGATTTCTTGAGCACCATATGCCCAGATTCATCTTTCTCAAAAAGGCGTTCGATCAATTCATTCCAGCTTTCTTTGTTCTTGCTTTTCCCTGATGATCCGACAGATGACTCGCCACTAGATTTAAGGGATTTCTCCCCATCCTCCGGCTCATCAAAAGTTCCATATTGGGAAGGCGAATAAGCATGGGGCACTGACAGTGTAACAGCCCTTTGGAGTGCAGCTTTGTACTCTTCAGTGTGTTCCCTAGCCAAAGTCTCCTGCCGTTCCATTCTCTGTTTTGCCGGGATCTCCATGATCCGATCTTTCTCCAGCATTAACTAAAGCATAATTGAGAGACAAAGGTGCGGAGGTTTAATTTCTGTGTGGATTGAAGAACAAATTGCAAATGAAAACAACCAGCAGAGAGGAGACTCACATAAGGTGTATTAGGACAACTATTGCCTAAATGTTCTTTGAACCATCTACAACACTATATATGCATTTATTTCATGAACTATTTATGGCTGGATTCATTAAACCATTAGCACGACAAATGAAGCAGCTTTAAACTTACATCCAAAGCTCGCCGTGCTTCTCTTTCTATCCATATTATAGCATGGTCTGAGGTGGCATTACAAGAAAGAACAATGTGCTCAAACCTCCCATCGACTGGCACTGCTGTCCTCACAACAGGGGGATATCTTCCTAATCTGCAAGAGTGATGCATAATAGACAGTCCATCAATTTATTATGCATTATGGTGAATCTTTTAATTATGAAGCCTGGCTATGTTATTTCTTTTTAGTTCAAGAACATCTTCGATACGAGATAAAAACATAAGACCTGATGCGGTCCCTATTTCTCTATGCTAAGATAATGACCTCAACACTAAATGCAATGGAATTTAGACACATGCCCAACATACAAGCCTGTACGAGATTCCAACCTTGCAAGGCGGTCTCAAAAAATGAGACCACTTCAGTTAATTAATAAATAACCAAACTCCGTAAGCACTAAGCAGATATACACGAGAGAGCTATGCTTGTTATGCCTCATTATACCTGAAAGGCTTTCGCTCGACGATATGATAGAGGCGGCCAGGTGCATAAAGCCTCCTTGGATCTTTAAGCATCTTCTCCTCTGGTATACAAGTATCCCTCATGCACCTCAGACAAAGTAGACATGGCAGACTGTTTAAATGGAGAAAGCAAAAAAAAAATTGTCAATAGATTAAAAATAACACCAAAAGTAAGAATGCTTTGATCTACAATAATAGTGGATCTCTAACTCTTTTCTTTTTCTTTTTGCCTTTTTTTCTTTTCCTTTTTCATGTGCCAATCACCGTTGTTTATTGGTCGAAATCCAAGGAATGGTGGTACAACTAGCTTTTAAAAGGATATTAGAATAGACCCCAGGAGCCTACTAGCTGTAAACAGAACTATAATTGAAATGGGTGATAAAGTCCAATTATACCAGAAAAGTGACTTGAAAATGTCTTCCAAAGGCGTGGCAGTTCGTGGCAAGAAGTCATCCTAATTCAGCAGTAACCATAATTAATTACCAAAAAGAAAAAAAAACAATAATAGTATAATAAATGATACATTGAAGGTTTAAATAAATAAAAAGTCAGATATCAATCACTATGATTCACAAATATAAAATACACCAACTAATATAATCTTAACCAGGTGCTTTCAACATTTGGTGCCATTATCAGTGTGGTAGGATCTTATACAATGTATAAAGAACATTCATTCTAGTTTCTGCACAGCTACTTGTACTCATATCAAACATATCCCACTATAAAGCAAAATACAATTCCTTTTGGTGTCTATGCCACTTTATTAGATATCGTAACATCGAAAAATATAATTTAGAGTTTAAATATTCATTGGACTAGTCCAAGTTCTATTTTGCCTTTTCTTTTTTTGGTTCCCTTCCCTTACCGGCTCTTGAACCTTGCTCTTGAAGGTAAATGTCAAGCACCTAACCTTCCAGGATGATGCGATCTTCGTGTCACTTCCTTAAAATTTTCACCATCAAATGTAGCCTTTATATCTTCTATTACAGCTTACAGAAGATTTTGCAGAATCTGATTCCTTAGGTCCTCTAATGCTTGTTATCTCCCATCAGTTCATGCTAAACGTATATCATGCATCTTGAGGTGCATTTATGCCAACCATTTTTCTTCCGTAGAAATTAGAGAACTGAAATCAATGACCACCTACGTCCCTTAATTAACAAGTTATCACAATGAAGTCTTATATAAGCATGATCCTTCCTTACTAATCAAGAAGGTGAAGAATTATAATAAAATATAAACTCTCAAGCGAATGAGTGAGTGGAATATAAAGTAATAAACCGAGTCCATTGTATTAAAGAACTAATCGCTACAGAAGCCGTTCAAACCTTATCTCTAAGACCATCCTTTTTTCTTACTCGGAACAAAGCTCGTATCCCAAATTTCTTAGTTAAACAAAATGTAGTGCAACATCATTTAATACTACGAGTACTGCAACCAATTATAATTCTTTAGGGACTTCTAAAGAAGCAAGCAACAACATGATGTTTATATTAGACCAACTGATAGTATCATCCCTAAGACACAATAATGCCACAAACAATAAATGAATAAAAGAAAAAAGCAAAAAACTTGCCTGAAGAACCACGGAATTAATGACATCTGCATATCTGACTGCTAAATTTAGCGACATGCACCTTGCAGGTGCAATAGCATAGCACCTAATTCTCCTCCTTTCAATGTTTCCCAGTTTATCAAGATTGTTAACAACCACCAATGCCAACATGGCTGCTACACCAGACCCAAGAGAATGTCCTGCAAACGTCAAAGTATAATTTGGATACTTCTCCACCAACTCCTTCAAAATTTCGCACTCTGCATCCAAAACCCATCCGGCAGCCTTCAAGAGTCCATTATGAACATAGCCACCATCAAATTTCTTTTTCCCCAGCCGATTATCCAAAAGCACTTGGTAGTCACTCTCTTTTGCCAAATTAAGACCTCTAAAGGCAAGGACTATATCAGAATGATCATGATCAAGATATAATATATATGAAGGAGCACGTCCTTGAGTTTCTTCATATGTTTTTCTGAGAATCAACCAATCTGGGTTGATCCCATAGCCTCCAGGAGGTTCCCAAAGGGGGTGTCGAAGATCGTCTTCATAGACTGCTAGAATATAGCGGCACAGTCGTGGGACAGGTTCAAATTCTTCAGCAGTTGCAAGGCCCCATGTTTCACTATCATGGCCAGCGGTATGAAGGCATCTTTTCCATGCCCAGCGTGCACATGCCAGACAGTAAACACATTCAAGGAGTGGGAGACCACATATGATTGACATCGATGACTACCCACTAAGTATAACAATGTAGATCACAATAATATGGATTTTGCAAGTAAATGGGGTAGAAACAAGGGAAATGGTCTACTGATGTAGGAAATACCAGATAGGAACTTAGAATATGGAATTCTATAAATTATTTGAGAATGGGATGAGATGCAAAAATCCAAATTATTCAGGCAACAGCGACTGTAGAACTTGGATTTCAAACTATGCCATATTCGACGAGAAGGCAATATACTTTGTCAAGGTTTAATTATATAAATTTCAGCTACAAACAAAGTATTTGTATAAGTATTCCAATTCACTAAATGGATTGACAGACAATATGTAAAGCCTCAATAGGCTAAGTGCAAAAATGATTAAAAGTAGAAGATTTTTAACCAAAAAGTAGAATATAATGACTAGGACTCAAGAAGATGATCTCAGCTTCCCTCTAGTATGCATTATCAACTGAACATACCAACAGAATGGATTCCAAAGCAGAAAAAAAAAAGGGGGGCAAAGTCAATAAATAGAAATTGCTGTTAACAGCACAAATATGACGATCTGTGAGAAATATGCTTCCACACCATGTGAAGGGTCAAAGACAGCACTCACCAGAGACAGTGATGGCTACAAAAAGAATCGCAACTCCAAGCGGGTCCTAAATTGACAGCTGTAACAAGAAACCGATCTGGGTCTTTCGACCATTAGGGTTTCAATGTCACAAGCGATGAGTGATCACAATTTTATCACTAAAAATAGTCAAAGAAAGAGCAAACCTACAGCTAGAAGAGAAAATAAGAAAAACCCAAGGTACCAGATTTGTGTCTGATCAAGGCTAAAAACTTAGTCTAGAACAAATGGGATTCCAAATATTGTAATACCCTGAACTTTGATTGTCCTCATATGCAAATCTTCATTGATAAGAAAAATGATTGAAGACACAGACTTTAGTTGATAAAGGGATGTTTTGAGACTGGGTTAACGCTGAGTTGATATGATAAAGATTTAAATTGACACGGAGGGAGACGAAATTTAGAGAGCTAACTACAAGTCAAAGTGCAGTTGAGAGTTGGGCGTCGAAAAGGAAGGAAGGAAGACACGTTAAGATTCTTGATGCAATGCGCACTGAAAGTGAAGGGAAGGCTCACCATTTTGTCTGTTTTTTAACTGGCGGATGGTTAATGTGTAAATAAGTTGCGAGTTGCAGTGGCATATTGGTCTTATCGGACAAATAAATCATTTACATCCGATGGCTCAATCATTCAATCGTGAGTATCATTCATTTTCCTATGGCGGCCTAGAGCTTAAGTTAAACGCAAGTTCAAAACATTTTAATCGTCTCAATTAGAAATAAATAAATAAATTAATAATATTCAAAATATTTATAGTATCAATAAATTTTTTAATTAAATTTTATGTCATCTGATATTAGTTTAATTGAATGACAAAAAATTAAATTATATGAATAAATTTATAAAACAAAGGGTAAAATTATCAACTATCCATTACTTTAAATAATTTTTTTTTATTTTTTTAATCTCTCACGTAATGAGTATGTCATAATTTAATTAAAACATAAATTTAAAGAGTGAATGATAGTAGTCAAATAATGCATATTTTTCTTGTACTTATACAAAATTTGAGTTTAATTTTTATAAAATAATTTATATAAATTGAACATTTTGATTAAAACGAATCGTTAAATACGCATTGTTAGAGTGTGCTTGGGAGGATGTAAAAATGGAGGAAAAAGAAGATGAAAAAGTAAGAAAAAAATATTATCATTTTTTATATTTATTAATAAAATTAAATTATTTTAAATTGAAAAGAAAAAAATATGAAAGTGATATGAGTTTATCATGTATGTTTATAATATTATTATCATTTTTTAAATTTTATTTTTCTACTTAACTTGCGACAATTATAATGATAAAATAATATGTTTTTATTTTTATCTTATTTTTCAATCATATGGATAGAAATAAAATTATTTTTTTATTTTTTTATCTTTTTTACCGAGTATATTAAGAAAAAAATCTTTTTATTTTTTTCTTTTTAATTATTTATTTAATCATTATTATTTCTGACCTACCAATTAAAGCCCGAGTTAATTAATATGACAATTAATTTTTTCCCAAAAATATGTATTTTTTTATAATTAGGATAATCTTGCGAAAAAATATATATTTTTCTTCGTTGTTTGATTAATAACAATTAATTAATTAAGAAACAAAATATTATAATAAGATCCCACAAACTTAAGACATAATAATATTTTAAATGAGAACAAGTTTTCAAGAAGCTATATGCTAGCTTTAAAATGTGCCAAAACCTAGAAAATTGATTTAAGGGAAAACAAAGTAAATTGGAAAAGCTTTCTATATGAAAGCATTCGAATGTCCAAAACATGTAATTCAAATTTCGTGTTTTAGAATTAAAAATAGTTTACTTCAAATTTATACGACGACGTTCTAATGTCTGAACAAAGACATTCAAATTTATGTTTGAAAATTAGGGATGGCAACGGCGTCGGGACGGGACGGTGTGAGAATTGTCTCATCGATTTTCGTTTCCACTCTTGTATAAATGCTCAAAACATCCATTTTCATAGAGGTTGATTACATCCAAAATTGCTCAACCATGCTCCATTCCATTTGTTTTTAATAATATTTAATTTAATATTATAAAAAATATATTTTAATTTAATTTTTAAATATAACTTTAATATATATAATATATATATAATATTAGATTATGACATACTCATTATGTGAGTGGTTAAAAAAGGTGAATAAAAAATTATTTTTAAAAAATCGTAATTAATGGGTAGTTTTTTATTTTGTTATGAAAAAATATAAACTCACTTGAGTTTAATAAGTTAGCTCACTTGAATTTTGTTAATTGAAATTGTTTCATTAAATATAGTATAAATAGTATATATATTAGTTGATGTATAATTTTAATGTATATATATTAAATATATACTAAAATTATAAAAAAATAAATTTTATATTTTAAATGATAAAATTATAATTTTTAAAAATGAAGGGAGGTAGAGTGGAGAAATCATTTACCAAAACTGCTCACGCCACCTCACCTTTACTTTAAAAAAAAAATCAAATTGACGGAGGAAATCAGATTTTTCCATCCTTATTGGAAATTGAATCGAAAACAAAACTAGGGGTGAGCATTCGATCGGTTTGATCGGTTCGGTCAAAAAAATTTAAATTGAATTAACCAACTTAGCTAGAGAAACCGACCGAACCGATCGACATTTTTAATCATAACCGAATTAACCGAAACGACTAAATTTCGATCGGTTTGGTCGGTTAGTTCGGTCAAATTGGTTTATTAGATCTTGGGCTAATGGTTGTATATTTGGTTAGGGAATGGGTGGGCTATTAATATATATAAATATATAATTATTAAATATTAAATATTAAATATTAAAAATTCGGTTAATTCGGTTAATAATTTTACTAACCGATAACCAACCGAATTAATTAAATAAACCTACATAAAAAATTGACATAATCATTGAACCGACTTAACCGAACCGAATTAACTAAATTTTATCGATTAAATCGGTTAAGTCGATTTGAACCGACTTATGCTCACCCCTAAACAAAACTAACAAGGGGCATTCAAATGCCTAGTGTAAATTTCAAATGGATTTACTGCAATGGTTAGTTTTCATTTTCTTTCACTTTAAAAGGTTTCAAATTGCTTCTGTTGAGTTTCAAGAGATGTGAACTTAATGAAAAGACAAATGAATGGAATAAAATAACATAATTGAAGAGTTATGACACTTGGTTAAGTATTTTATAAATATAGAATTCTAAAATTACTTCAAATATACCTTTGCATCATAATTTATTTATTTTTCTTCCCTCTTTCTGAAATGAAGAGCAAGTCTCTTGAACGATGTTTGCTATAAGGGCCTTGTCCAAGAAAGATATTGCCATCTTTCAATCAAAAATTATTTAATGGTTTGATTTCACCATTGCAAAATGTTATTAAATAGGGTTTCTTTGTGTGTAAAGGCTATTTGACTCACCACTTTTACTTGCTATAATTGGTGGGACGAAATAAGTCTAAAAAATTTGGTAATTGAAGCACATTCCCAAGTTATTTCTTTCTAGATTGATTTTTGGACCCACCCAAATTTTCAAATAAACAAAGATAATATTAAAAAAAATTGCAAAACCATGTCTGCATTGATACGAAAGTATTTTATCTAAACAAACTGGTCTTTAGATCTAAAAATAGTTAGTGGTGTTCTTATACAAAATAAACCTACCATAATCATAATTACTCTACACAATCAAATAATTTTGATTCTACCATCCACATAAAACCAATCAACCAACACGTGAGTTTCCACTTTTTAATTCTTCAACAACTTTTGAAGTCAAAGTCCCCTAAGATTGTTAATTTTTTTTGCAATTGTGAACACTTTAGCTCAACTTCTCGTGCTTTATCAAATAATGAAAGGCAATAGTTGGAGATTCCTAATCAAATCCTTCCATCGACATCACTTGCTTCCACATAAATTATGTTCGGTGTTAAACTTCATCATCAATTGCCATATTATTCAGTTTTTTTTCCTTGTTCAACACTTTCTTGCAATTATTCCTTGTAGGATGAGACATTGGTTATGAAGTTCACATTCACATAGATGCTTTTGCTCTAACTTCTTCACTAGCTTCAATATTAAAAGTTTACATTGTTGCTTTTGCTCTAATCTCCTCACTTACTTCAATATTAAAAGTCTACAGCCAAATTAGGTCAACTTCATTAGTTTATTCCAAATCAATATTAGCAAAACTTTTAGGTAAGAGTGTCATATTTTTCCCAACAACTAAAGTCATTTCATCATACCTCTCAAAGTTCTAGATTTCAAAATTATTCATACTTTGGATGCCCCTATTTCAAATCATAAACAGAAAAATAATAGTTAATCTATTGCAACAGAAAACAAATTAAAGAAGAAAATTAAAATAAAAAAATACATATATATATATATACATATACATTATGCAATATGGGTATCTTTGGATTTGTAAAAATGTATATATTATAATAATATAATATACATATATATTAGAGTCAAATAGAATGATATTTTACTTTTTTGAGTTTTGTATAGTGGGTCATGTGGGATAAATTGAAAGGAGAGTTGATGAAATCTTGAAAATTTTCATGTTTAGGGAAATCTTCAAAAGGGAATTTAAGGTGCTCATGTGTATATGTTTGCTTGAAACCCTGAAATAAATCAAAGACAAAGTAAATACAAGTTTAAAACTTTTGAACCAACTGGAAATAATACGTTTAAATATCACATCCTATTGCCAAAACACATGGGTTGAAATTGGTCTGGGGCTCTCTAAAAATACTTTCTAAATCTAGGTCTCGGCCGTCTGGCAAAGAGCAATTGGGCCACGATCATGGCATTAGCCCATTAATTTTCTCGTCATCTTCTCCTCTTTTGACTTTTGTAACCCAAAACCCAACCCTCCGAAGGAAGCCAGTTGGCACTCATCTATATATTACATACAAATGTTGAGATCAAGAACCCAAAACCCTAGTACTCCGTTACTCCGGCTCGGATCGCCGTCTCGACAGGTGTATCTCCATCTTTCTCTCTAAGCCCCTGTCATTGCTTCTTTACTTTTCTGAATATTTTGCTCTATTTAATTGCTTGGAAACGACGTGTAAACTGATATAAACCAGAGAATAGGCTCAGATATTTAGTCGCTTTTTAGCTGGTTTCGTCGAGTGCAGTGGATTTAAGTTGTGTTTATTAACTGTTGTTCTTTGATTCGTGGGTATTTTTTAGATGGTATGGTATTGACTGTTCAGATTTTATTTGCATCACAAGCGTTGATGTTGTAATGTTATTATGTATAATCAATGTTTGGGTATGTATTTTCATGTTTTTTTTTCTTCTAAAATTCTATTTTCTAAGTTTATACTTTATGATTTTAAGCTCAGTTTTCATATTCTCAGTAAAAATGTCATGTTATATAATTACAGATCTTGGTCTTGAGATATAAGGAGATTAATATGGACCCCTTATTTTGTCTTTGATTAATTGCTGATGCAAATATTATTTTGTGAAATTTGAGAGGTTTAGGAAGGAAAATACAGCAACTTAAGGGTTTGAATCCTAAATTAAAATCATTTAGATTTCCAATCCTGTTCGAAGCAGGATTTGAAATCTGAACGATTGGTAATTTGGATTTGAAAGATTTATGAAATGCCACTTGGATGTTTTGTTTTTCATTTTGTTTGCTTATGTGATATATTGTTACTTATGCAGGCATGGCTACCAAGCAGCCAAATAGCGGTCTCTTTGTAGGACTGAACAAGGGCCACGTCGTAACCAAGAAGGAGTTGGCGCCACGTCCCTCTGATAGAAAAGGAGTAAGTACAGCCTACGCTGATCAAGTTTTTTGGTAGAATAATAGTAATTGGTTGTAAGTGATAGAGAAAGTTGAACTACCTTTAAATCGCCATATTAGATCTGCTGTTCTTTGTATTTATCTTTTGGGAGGGCTTGTATCAGCCTGGCTTTTAGTTAATTACATTTTGTTTTACGGTTGGTGTTTTCTTTGTTGAAGTCATGGTCCTGATCTCCCTCTCTCTCTCTCTCTCTCTCTCTCTCTCTCTCTCTCTC
>JBBYHO010000021.1:3551282-3568356 GCA_038382025.1 Adansonia gregorii
AATATTTATATATATTTTATAATTAAATTTAAATAAAAATTTTAATTATTAAATATCAATTTTGATTTTTAAATTAATAAATATTTTGTCTAAAGCTCAACTCCAACGGATTGAGCTCGCTAGGTCAAACGAGTAACTCGATTTATGAACAAGTTAAATCATAATGCAGAACAAGATATGTAAAAAAATTTATATCATAAGAATATAGGAAAATTTTATAATTTATATAATATAAAATTGTTAATGTATTAATTTTTTTAAAAAAATTATAAATATGTTAAGCATATTTATGACATAGCAAGATATCTATGATATGGTGAGCTTAATAGTTTTATAATTATATAATTTATTATTTATATATTTTTATATATTATATAATTTTTATAATATAAAAATAAATAATGTAATATTAAACTCAAAAATTAAAAAAAATATATTAAATTATTTTTATTTTAAAACTTAATAATATAAAAAATTAAATTATTAAAAATTAAATTTTAAAAAATATATTAAAAAATATGAACGAACTTAACCTTTACAAAATTTAAACTTATATTTCAGATTAAATAAAATTTAAATAAATATAAATTATATTAACATTATATTTAAAATTCAATTTAATAATCAACGCCTTAATTCTCAAGCCATTGCCTTTTTTTTTTTTTTTATGCATACTTTTATCCAACTCTCCGCCTTAAATAAATTCCTCTCCAATTGCCGCCTCAGGATCATATCCCCTTAGCTCCCCCCACCCTTTTATCTTTCTTTGAAGAGAAAAGACTGCATGCAAAAGATATTTAACATTATCTTTATTTTATTTAAAATTATATCACGTCATTATATTATTTTAAAAAAATAATTAATTAATTAATTATCTGAATTTTTAACTAATCTTTTTAAATAAATATATTTATCAGTACTAATCATATATATAATAATATGATTACATGATGTCATGGCTTTTGAATTGAAAATGATATATTTAATATTAAATAACCCCGTTTCATATTAATTGAACCTTGCCAAACCACGATAACTTCATTGTTCATGAATTTCTTTACTCTCCAATCCCCACTCTCTAAAACTGGCATTTTTTTTTTAATTTCTATTTTCTACTACTTTCCTTTTCGCCTGAAACTAGCATTTATAATTGCAACAAAAACTTACAAAGATATAAAAATAGATCTTAATAATTTGATAAAAGTTACTATTTTCATCTTTGTATTATAATAGTTTCTACTATAGTTAAAAAGTGTATTTTACTCTCTTTTCTATTAAAGTGAGTATTTTTATCTTTGTATATTTAAAATTAATGCAAATAAAAAATTATTAATAATGTTAAATGAAATCTACTTAGATAATATTGTGAATTTATAAAATAAAATGTGTAAATTAAAGTTTTTTAAATGAAATTTTAAATTTTATATAATAATTAGATTAATATAATATTTTATATATCATATTTTATAAAAACTATGTCATTATTTAAATAAATTTTATTTAACATTGTTGATAATTTTTTTAATTATTTTAAATATATGGAAATAAAAATACTCAGCTTGCAGTTTTATCTAATAAATTCCGTCAGGGGCATCCTGAAACCGAATCGACGAACCCCACGTGGCAGTAGGGGCGGGACCCACAACTCATATCCCTTCTTTTGAATTTACAAGCGAGGACAGGATACACTCGCGAAGCCCACGAGGAGACTCTGGGGATATTTTCGTCAACCTGATTTTCAACGGTTCTTTCGCAACCAAATAAAAATAAATAAATAAATAAAGTAACCGTTGCCGCTTTCCATAAACCCTCTTTTGACGCGAAGCAAAAAATTACTCCAAGCACGAAAACCCTCTGCCTTATCTTTTCCTTCGCCGGCTATCGTTATATAAACTCCATCGATTCCTCCATTAATCTTCAATCAACTCTGGTTCGAACATCTACGGCAACCATTCTTTGCCCTCTCATCGAATTTCTCTAAATTTTTCTGCCCCTACGCTTTTCATTTGATTTTATTTTGGTTTATCCTTTGTTTTCGTTTTTTTTTTTTTAAATTTTGATTTGAATTTTGCAGGTTCTGGCTTGGCATATATATAGTTTTTTGCTTTTGGATTTAACTATTTCTTGCAGGATCTTAAATAGTTTATTGCTTTTTATTTTTTTATTTTTTTTGTTTTGGATTACTTGATACTATGGATGCAGGATCTTTGAATTCTTTTTCAAACTTGAAGGGGCAATCTAGATGCCCACTTCAGGAACAGCTTCTCCAGAGAAGGAATTCTAAAGAAAATGTAAATATTTCAACTTATTATTTAGTATTTTATTTTCATTTTAATGATTGCAGAACTGGGTTTTTCTTGTTCTTGATTTATGAGTTTTCATTTTGACAAAAAGGGATTCTAGTAATCAAATCTTAAGTTTCATTTCAGAAGACAGCTTTGATTATTTATGGATTGATAAATTAGAGTTTGGAATGACTTTCGAATTGAATATGCTTTATTGGTATTGGCAGATGGACAGATTCATACCAAATCGTTCAGCAATGGACTTTGATTACGCACATTACATGCTGACTGAAGGGCGGAAGATGAAAGAGAACCAAACGGTGTGCTCACCTGCGAGGGAGGCCTACAGGAAGCAGCTGGCTGAAACCTTGAACCTGAATAGGACCCGAATCTTGGCTTTCAAGAACAAGCCGCCAACACCCGTTGAACTCTTCCCTTCCGAGCACTCAACAGCTTCTGTTCACCCTACCAAATCCGCGAAGCCCCGAAGACACATCCCCCAGGCAAGTAGAGTAGAGCATGGCGGTTTGCATAATTTGATGACTAGTTTGATAAAAAATTTGGGTTCCAAAGACACTGATATGTTGTGATTATCATTTGATTCTTCAGAGCTCTGAGAGGACTTTGGATGCTCCTGACCTTGTGGATGACTTTTACCTGAATTTATTGGATTGGAGCAGCAGCAATGTTCTTGCAATAGCACTTGGAAACACTGTGTATTTGTGGGATGCTGCAGACAGTTCTACCTCAGAACTTGTTACTGTTAATGACGAAAATGGACCCGTAACAAGTGTGAGTTGGGCTCCTGATGGTCGGCATATTGCCATTGGCTTGAACAATTCTGAAGTACAACTATGGGATTCAGCTTCCAACCGACAGGTTTGTTGTTATTGGCATCTTTGAAATATTTGCAGCTTCTTCTTTTCGTCTATGTTATAAAAACTCTAGAGGAAGTATGGATACGAGTATGTCTCCGAAATGGATATGTTTAATTTCTTAAAAGTATTTTTCATATATTTGGAGGATCATCTTGTACACATGTTTGAATATGTATTGGATAGGGTACTTCACGGTAAATGAAGAGTTAATATAACATAGCTTTTCATTCTTCCATCATTTAGTCTGACACAATTCTTTACCTTTGTTGCTGCAGTTGCGTACTCTAAGAGGTTGTCACAGATCAAGAGTGGGTTCGATGGCATGGAACAATCACATCCTTACAACAGGCGGAATGGATGGTCTGATAGTTAACAATGATGTAAGAATTAGATCCCATGTTTTTGAAACCTACAGAGGGCACCAGCAAGAGGTTTGCGGGCTGAAATGGTCAGCTTCTGGACAACAACTAGCCAGTGGAGGCAATGATAATCTTGTTCACATATGGGACAGGTCCATGGCCTCTTCAAATTCGCCAACGCAATGGCTGCATAGGTTGGAGGATCATACTTCAGCTGTCAAGGCCCTTGCCTGGTGCCCTTTCCAGAGCAATCTGCTGGCCTCTGGTGGTGGTGGAGGTGATCGGACCATAAAGTTTTGGAACACACATACAGGTGCATGCTTGAATTCAGTTGATACCGGTTCTCAGGTTTGCGCTTTGCTGTGGAACAAGAACGAGAGGGAGCTTCTAAGCTCTCATGGATTTACTCAGAATCAATTGATCCTTTGGAAATATCCATCAATGGTGAAGATGGCAGAGCTAACCGGTCATACATCTAGAGTACTTTACATGGCTCAAAGCCCAGATGGCTGCACAGTTGCATCAGCTGCAGGGGATGAGACACTAAGATTCTGGAACGTTTTTGGGGTCCCAGAAGCAGCTAAAACTGCTCCAAAAGTGAACCCTGAACCATTCTCTCAGTTGAACCGTATCCGGTGATAGAGAAAAAGGCCATTCTCTTTCAAAACCAGGTTCAAAGTTATCCGAATTGAGATTGTGCTAATAATAAGTTTCATAATGTTTCTTCTACAGTCTCAAGTGTTTTTCCCAAGTAAAATCTGCCCATGTTTGTATAGAGGTCAAGATTCACTTCATCCGGAGCAATTGTAATCTTTCTGATACATCCCAGAATTATGCTCAAAGTGTATCGGGGTATTTGGAGATCAACTTTCTGGGAGATTGTGCTAATAATGCCCATGTTTGTACAATATTTTCAACTTCTTAGTGAAAAGTTTGACGTCTTTTTATCTTTGAGAATTTTGTTTTGTCATCAAATCAATTGCTTAATTCCAAGTCTTCATATGATATTGAACAAGCTTAAATTGATTAGCATTTTGGACATAAATAGAAAGAAATAAGAATGAGGGAGGACAGGAAGTATCAAATAAATTTGTAAAATTATAATATTTGATATGACAAGAACATATCGAATAAATTTGTAAAATCATTGTTCTGTAGTTCTTGCTACTCAAAATCTGCCCATGTTTGTATAGAGGTCAAGATTCACTTCATCCGGAGCAATTGTAATCTTTCTGATACATCCCAGAATTATGCTCAAAGTGTATCGGGGTATTTGGAGATCA
This sequence comes from Adansonia gregorii, assembly GCA_038382025.1. Lineage (NCBI taxonomy): Eukaryota > Viridiplantae > Streptophyta > Magnoliopsida > Malvales > Malvaceae > Adansonia > Adansonia gregorii. Next base: position 3,556,088 of record JBBYHO010000021.1, read on the forward strand.
ACTTTCTGGGAGATTGTGCTAATAATGCCCATGTTTGTACAATATTTTCAACTTCTTAGTGAAAAGTTTGACGTCTTTTTATCTTTGAGAATTTTGTTTTGTCATCAAATCAATTGCTTAATTCCAAGTCTTCATATGATATTGAACAAGCTTAAATTGATTAGCATTTTGGACATAAATAGAAAGAAATAAGAATGAGGGAGGACAGGAAGTATCAAATAAATTTGTAAAATTATAATATTTGATATGACAAGAACATATCGAATAAATTTGTAAAATCATTGTTCTGTAGTTCTTGCTACTCAAATTATAAAATTTGATATGACAAGAACTTAATTGTCTTCTTGGTAAATATCCCATTAAAAATGTAGACCAGGTGTCATTTACAAAATTTCACTACTATGTTTAAGTTCTGAACAAATTTGTTATATGTCTCGTATAAATTTAGTCTTTATTATGTTCGGTTAATACTAACAGTTCAATTGAGGTGGGGTCAAGAGGCTGCCACTATGTTGTGAGAAATCCAATTGTTTTTACCTTAAGAGGCAATATTCAACAAGTTTTTAAGGTTCAAAATTCAATAACTGCAATTATGAATACAGATAATAAAATCTAATTATCAAATATTTTGCATACTACTTTTTAATAGTAAAACCTAATTAAACTGTGAATTTGACCGACCTCTACTTTGAGGAGAGTAATAAAGGTGCAACAAGCATGCGAGCTAACGATAGTGAGTTGGAAAGCAAAGGCAAATTGCGTTTCATTCAGGACAAGTATAAATTACAACTAATTTGCTGCACCAGTGGACTGTCGAATCCTTGATTTCAATCCTCTCGAATCTGCCACAATCTAATGGAAAATCCTTACGGATTGATTGTATTCTTTTCCCACTATTCTAACATCTAGAATAATGCATATAAACCTCCAACAATTTTTCGATGGCTTAATCCCGTCAGAGACATTATTAGCTGATATCTTTTACTCTTCCAAAGAACCAATCAACAATGAACCCGGAACAGAATGTGATTGGTTCATGCAGTCACCTGTAAAAAGTGACACTTAACACATATGAAGTTTGAATCCCATGCCTTCTTGATTCCCCATATAACAACCTCCTCCGGAAAAAAAAAATTAAGTCAACACTTAAATGTCTTTTTCTAACATTACAGGATTGGAAGATGCAGGACCATGGAATTAGATTTCTTCGATTTTCTGTAGTAGTATACATACTTTTTAACTCAGGTAGAGCGGCTGCATATCAATTATAATTAGAGCTGTGGCATGCTACGTCATATAACAGAAAGTCAGGCATAAGCTCAGCAATCCTGTGACTGCCCCAAACAAAACCTTGGAATCCCCCGTTTCAGTTCTTCGGCATTTAGTTACAACTGTGTCCAAAACCGACCAAATAATTATCCAAAAGCTAATATAAAGCCAGCTTAGTTCTTCCTCCCTGTATGATGATCATAAGAATACATGATTCTTGCAGCCAAATAGTTTTGCCTATACTCAAAGTAACTTAATCCATCTGATTGTCAGCAGCTTGGCAAGAAACTTTCGATCACCGAAGCTTTGCTTGAGCATTAGTTGTTTTACACGCTCAACTCTGTACAGATTCATGCCGCATATAACCACTGGGTACAGCTACATTCTTATTTGCCAGGAATATATTCACCGGAATAAACTGTCTATTGAATATCTAACAGGAATCGGATTTTTTGATAGCTTTATTGATCACAAAGCATTGAACCTTAACTCCGATCCATGGTAATAGTCTTATCAGTCCACTCACCAGCCACCTCACTTCCCTGCACTTCAACCTTATTCCTCAAATTTCTGCTCCGGTTCATATTGAACGGTTTCTTCTTAGAAGTAAACGTTATGAATACAAATTGATCCCGTAAGACCCAAAATGATCAGTGAGTCTTCAGGAATTTCATTCAGATAATGACATTGGTCCGGCAGGATGGAGGGCTGGGATTTAGATCCAGCGTTGGGCTCATTGATGCATGATCCTTCAGAAGCCGTTGAGAAACACGATCAGCCAATACAGACTGTCCATCGTAAGATTCCCCATGAACTGATCTTCCAATTCCTAAAACATCTTCTGATGGTACCATTTCAGAGAACATATATGACCCTGGCTGCAATCCACGAAAAATGTCAGGATTTGTGTCATGATAAGAGGAGCCACTGACGCAAAGACCATTTGAGGGCTTTGGCATGCTTCCAAAACCCTCTTGCAAGTAAGCTGATTGTTTCAGATAACCAACAGGTACAGCACCATTGCCACCTGTCAAAGGTGTAGACGAGCCTGAAGTGGTCCGTGGGCTAGATATGGGAGAAGGAGACATTCTTCCATTCAGATGTGGCGGTGATCTTGAATGCAAAAGAGGGCTTCCTGTTGGTGAAACAGGGCAAGATACATTCCTTGGAATATTGATATCACTGCATATCAGGGAGACGAAATGAGGCCCAGAAGCATAAGTGTTGATATTTATTATCTTTACTGGTGCATGTGTGTGCATATGAGCTATGTTACTTAGACTCGGAAGTGAATGTCGGATATGAGTATATGTCTGGCATAGATATGTTCAGTTTTTTCTAAGTTTTTCCACTTATTTGGAGGGTTATATTCTCAGACATTTGTCTGAAAATGTATCAGATACGAGTACTTCAACAAAAATAAAGAATTAGAGCAACATAACCTATGAGAGAGAGATGCACACACCTAGCATGCAGTTTTGAAACTCGGGATGAATGAATTGCAAGTTGCTCTGAATCCAGGAAGGAATAATTCCTTGCTTGCCCGATGCCCTGAGACGTCAGTAAGCCAGAGCAACACCAAAGCTAGGTAAGATGTGAAAATTCATGAATTAAACATGCATAATGGACTCGGGCAAAAACACAAACAGGCATAATAAATGACATAAAAATCTACATCAAGAGAAAGCTGAAATAATCAAATGAAAGAAAGAAATAGTTAAAACTGGCCTCTGCCAATGTTCATGCAATAAAGTTACAACATAACTAAGACTTAAAGCAGAGACAGTGGCATCGCTTGCCAAAATACCAATCTCAAAACATTTTCTACTGAGTTAATAATAAGTCTCCATCATCAGAGTCTCAAATTTTGTATTCCGCTTTAGCACTTTTATCCTTAACAAACACAAGGCTTGTAAATAAAATTAGCTATATCATCCTATACCTTTTTTTTTTTTTTTCCCTTTCTGGGCCAAAATTCAAATGACGTTAAGGGCTCAAATACCAAAATTCTATAAAGCGATATTAAGGAACCCAAATTGCGGATATATACAGGCAAGACAATGGTTGTACAGATCAGTTGACAATTTCAGCTTGTTTTGCGCTCATGGGTTGTTTGCTCACTGCTGCAGTTGGGTACTAACGTTCCATACTACAACCCATCAACTTAGGCATGCCAGGACCTGGATATATGCCTTGTAATTTTTTGTTTCTTTTTTGCGTTTGGCCACCCCATGCACCCCTCTCCCCCCACCACAATACAAAATGAGAGAAGAAAAAGGGCACTAAAAAGTTCAAACATAAGACATGCCTTGGTTTCTTATCCGGCTAATCATGAAGCTTTTGTACATGAAGCAATGAAAAGTTATCGTGCATTCAGAATAATTTACTCAATTTAAATTAATGGAGGCTAACCTCCACTGCAGTATCATTTGAGTATGGAAATGACAACAAGGATGATTTGACCCATTTAACATTTATATAGAAATTGCTTTCATTGACTAGAGGCTGCTGAAGGTAATGAAAGCAATGATATAGGGCATGCTCAAACCCTAGTTACGGATTAAGAAAAGAAATGTGAATAAGAAAACTACCAGAGCTTTTACCCCATTTGAAACACCAGGGGCTGGATCCAAAGGCTCGGGATCTGAAATAGGCCTTTCCAAAGGCGCAGCATAATTCACGAATGGGTGATCTAAAAGCTGAACTGCTGTAGGACGATGTTGTGGGTTGCGTTGCAAACAAAGCCGCACAAAATCTTTTCCTTCATCTGAGAGATAGTCTGGAATGTAAGGAAGTTCCTTGCTATTGCCAATCTTGAACATAGCAGCAACCTGACATGCAAATATCACACAATTAGAAATAAAAACTTAAATTAAGTATATGATTGAAAATTTGTACACAGAAACTTGTCTTAAGAAAAAATTAACCAAAGACGCAATTAAACAGTTTTGAAATTTAAAGATCCTATCTTTCTACTCTTATAACTGACCCCTTCATATTGACTCCAAGGAGGTTTTGTTGTAGCCATTTCCAAAACAGTGCATCCAAGACTCCATATATCCACAGCAAGGTTGCAACCGCTTGAGTTCCTTATAACCTGCGAATTTAATAGAACAGAAAATTGAGACACATAATGAAGAAGATTCCACAATTAAAGAAAGCTCAAATCAGATTAACCATGTCTTGTCCTCCCAAAGCTTTGCTTGGTAGGGTGGTAGAAAAAATGAAAAGATGGAAAATTAGAGGAGAAGAAAAGTGATGAGATGAAAAACATTTTCTTCCAATGATATGTGTGGCAGGAAAGATGGAAAAGTGAAAAGAAAAATAATGTAATTCCATTCATTGCATGGTAGAGTTCAAATTTGAAATTCATAATGTTTTACCACTATAGTTATAACCCTTGCAATTTTTTTTTTCAAAGGTAAAGTCTAAAAAATGTTGGCAACTTTGTAAAATATACACACTTTGACTTACATATCTCCCATTTTCTTTCCACTAACCTTTTCAATTTGGAATGATTTTTTTTGTGAATGAGAGAAAATGACAATCTTTCCTTTCCTCACATTTTTCTCTCTTGACAAGCACTAGCAAAAATAATTTTTCTTCCACTTCTCCACCTTACCAAGCAAACCCCTTAGTGATGGCTTAGTAAGGCTTGAAATAAACCCTAAAACCAAAGAGAAATAAGCCTGACCTCAGGTGCCAACCAGTAAGGGCTTCCTTTAAGCGAAAGTGGACATGACTGCCCTGCAATCTGCTAAGCAGATATTGTGTAAGTGGGAAATAACCTTACAGAAGAAAGTCTAATAGTTTAATAATAATGCCGCATTAAATAAGTAATAAATTTATCTTCACAACATTGGACTTGCTCCAATTTAATTTAATTAAGTTAATTTAAAACAAAAATGATTATGCCTACACTTACATGCTTTGCCATCCCAAAGTCTGCCAACTTAACACGACCATTAGGGTCTACGAGGATGTTTGCTCCTTTAATATCTCTGTACAACATAATTTAGGATAGGAAGATGAAAGTATTTTCCTTGATGCAAATGAAAGTAGATAGCTACCACGAAGTTAAAGTTCTAAATTATCAGATAAGGGATAGATAACCCAACACACCTGTGGACAGTAGATTTCGAATGTAGGTAGGCAAGCCCAGACAAGATCTGTTGAGTATAACTGCGAATTGCTAGTTCGCCAAGCTGCCCATATTCCTGGAGAATTTTATAAATAGACCCACCAGACACATACTCAAGATAGATGTAAAGTCTGTCATCTACCTGTTCAAGAATTTATTCCAAAGTTCTGTGAGTGAAGCATAATAATCATAGTCTCTTGTAGTTAGGTAAGTCAAGTGACCAGAAATATTGTTCCCAAAATATTTTAACGTTATATGATTCACCATTGCTGAATATATTCAGAGCAACTCTTTTGGATAGAACCATTTGGTCAATGGAACTTTAGAATCTTAATAAATATTTTAAATAGCCATAATAAACAATATTTAAAACCAATAAACAGATTTTCAAACATTGGACACACCTTTTCAGACCCGTAGTATTGCACAATATTCGGATGCCGTAAGCGGCTCAATAAAGCAATTTCCTGTCAGAGCAATGAGAAGATGAATTTATTTCATAGCCATAACCAAGGAAAAGCATAACAAGGAATGCCTTATTCCATTTGGCATCGTCTGGACAATCAAAAACTTCCTAATCTGATGGGAAAACAGCTTACTTGCATCAACTGCTTAGTGCTTTCTTTTGATTTGGCATCATCTGAGAATAATGTAACCTCCTTCATTGCACACATCTCACCACTCTCACTGATGAAGGTGGAAAACGTAATCAGATATAAACAAATGCCACTACTGACAAATATTTCAAAAGGGAAGACAAGAAGAAATTCTGTGATGCGCACTAGTTAATTATATATTGCAATAAGCACATGCAATGATAAAATAAAATAAACACTGAAACATCAGTCTCAATTGCTCAACTCAAGCTGGACTAGCATAAGGCATAAAACTGGATACATGTCCATTTCTCAGCATAAAATACAAAAGAAACGAATTTAAATCACTACTTCCTTGGAGTATTATACCTGTTAAAACCAACATAAACATGACCAAATGTGCCTCTACCCAGAAGCTTTCCTTTTTTCCACCTTGACCCAGGGTTTACAGGATTCTCTACCATTCCTGGACTTCGTGGCACAGAAGGAGATGTTGCTGCTGAATTTGAATGGGAGAAAGGAGAACAATTGGAAATTGTTACAGGAGGAAGGGGCAACCTGTGGCTTTGTTGTTTCCCATCCTCATGTGAGCTAGCATGCGACTCAATGGCCGTACCTGCTGATCTAGGATGAATAGGAGTGACAGCACCACTATGAATTCTGGAACTGGGACCAGCACTGGTCATCCTGGGACTTAATATTGGAGAATACTCAGGGCTACCCCTACTTGGTTGCCAAAATAACTGTCCTGACATATCTCCACCCATTGAATTATGCCCAGAATTGTGACCTGAACCAGGACTGGAGCAATATCCTGACCCAAGCAAAGTGACATCAGTATAAGTCTTTCCAGCACAGAACGGAGAGTTCATTACTTGCTCTGTGCCAAAAGCTCTCATCGGGCTTCTAGATGGACTTGACATGGAACTGTCTGGAGCACTGCTGAAAGCACCGTGATGTGGAATCAGTATATTTGGCACATGATTGCTTAAAGGTCTCCTTTGATGTGATTTTGGGGAGATACTACTACCAAATGATATGTTAGCCTGGTTTTTTGCCTCTCTTGAGTTACTTTGGTTCACTGTAGAGGATTGATCATTGAGCATCAAACTGAAGAAAAATGAAGTAAAAATCGGTCATGCACAAATTTTTAGCAAACAAAAGACAGAAGAGAGCCAGAAGTAAAACGTAAAATAGTACAATGCTATGCTTGTCAAATAATAAATCACCATTGCAAGCACCATGATTAACAAGAAAACAGCAGCCTTACCAGGGAGGGCTGCTTGTAGCAGTTCTAGTCGCATTATCATAATCAGTAGCTTGAGGACTACGATGATGCAAGTCAGTGGGATCATCACTTTCCACAGAGCCCTCACTGGAAACTGAAGCAGTAATGTAATCTCCATCTAAGTCATTAGGATTTGGCCTATAACGTATGCATCCAGGTCTAGGAAGTGGTAGAAATAGCAATGATTTGGAGCCTTTTTCCGGCCTTGCTTTTGTTGATAAACCAATTCCAGAATCTGTACGAGCCACATTTGCTGGATTCAGGTGAGGAAGAGGAAGTGGTTGAGCATGAGGCCTTTCAGCAAAACTTTGACACCTAGAAACCCGTTTAGAAGGTGAAGAAGACCTTGATTCTACTGGGGATTGAGATCCCTTTTCCGAAAATGTGTCAATGCAATGTCTTCGCGATACGTCTAATCTACTGTTTTGTCTACCTTCAGATGGAATCTTAAATTTTCGATGCAAGGTATCAATAAAACTTTCCTTGCTAGTTTTCTTCTTCACTTCTTTGGATGATGGCTTTCCCCACCATGAAGGCATGCTTCTAATTGCTAAGATCTACAAATACTAATTGGCAAGTCTTTCTAAAGGAAAACCATTTCCAAATATCATAGTAAAACTCTAGAGCGCAAGACCAATATAAGATTCAGATTTTTTAATCCAACAACACATTCAAAATAAAGAAACATGGGAAAAGTCTGGATTGTGGAGGAGGGACCCTGTGAGCTTCACAATCAATACCAAATGCTAGAATCTGCAGGCAAGAACAAAGTTAGGATGGAGGATGGACCACATCCTTATTTTACTCAAAAATTTTAAATAGCATGCCCAACAACAAGCAACTCGGGTTCATACCCCATACAGTACAGAAATTAACTACTTCAAGTACTTAAGACAGGAAAACATAACATTTTTTTAAGACAAACGAACGCATCTATTTATGTTAATGCATATTCGCTTACTTCAAACTAATAACTTCAATCACATAGAGTGGAACAACAAGATATACAAATATTATGCACAAATAAACCACAGTATCTCAAATTTCTTAATTAGAGAAATCAACTCCAAGGCGTGCATGCCAAAAAATTCATATCAAATATCATTATTAAAGCCGAAACCAGCCTTATTAAACCTCAGTCTCTTATGCCTTCCACCTTTAGGGTTTCTCAGATAAACCCTTTAGGTCCCCAAACGACCACGTTTCTCACTGATTCACTTCTACCTCATGGAAAACCCTGAGAGGATAACATTTGACTTCACCGATGTGAAAAAAAATTCACGCCTTTTTCTATAACCATAAACAAACTCAAATTCAATCCCTATCTACAACAAACATCTCTCAAAATCCATACTCCAACAGAAAAACACAATGATTTTGGATCTCAAACTGTATATTGTTTAGACTGTAAAATAATACTTAAAACTTTTTCTTTTCCCTCCGAAATTTCCTCCGAAAACAAACAAAAACTTACATACTCAAAACTGCTCAAAACGTAAGTTCCAATCAACAGATCTACATACAAACTTCAGAAAAAAAAAATACAACAAATTCCAACGAACACCGAAATCAATTGACAAATAGTATTTAACAAAAAATGTAACAAAACAGGGGGAAAAAAAAAGAAGACTTACTTCAAATTCTAGAAGCTACGAATCTGAGCTGCAACACAGTGATAAATTGACGAAATCGAGAAAGAATCTGAATTATATCATCCAATATATAGCCAACTAAGAAACAAAAACCAGAACACAATAATAACAATAATAATAATAATAATAATAATAATAATAATAATAATAAATAGAAATTTACACTAAATTCAAAGAGTTTTCCTTTTTCCTTTAGATTTTGTAAAAGTGTTAAGAGTCTGTTAATAGATCGCGTAGAGATAGATGCCGATAGAAATGGAGAGTGTGTCCTGCGTTAAGACATTGAGTTGCGTTGATTTTGGGATATTAAAAAAAATAATAACATATTAACTAACTGAAGGCAGATTTCATAATTTATATATTTTTTTATATTTATATATTTTATTATATTATAATTATATTTAATAATTTTTTTATATTAATTTTAATAAATTTATAATTTATATTACATAAATTTTAAAAATATATTTATAATATATCATATTATATTTTTTAATCTTATATATATATATCATATTCATAAAATTATATTTGTTTGTAAATAAACTTGTCCTACCGTTGGTTATCTGTTTAGATCAAAAGGCTCGATCTTTGATGATAGAACCTTGGATGATATTAGATTAGATTTGTATTATTATTTAATATAAATAATTATTTATTTATTTATAAATATTAAAGGTGTTTAATAGGTCAAGTTGAATTAAGTTAAGAGCAAAAAAAATGTTTAAATTTTTGTTTAAGTCTCAATTAAGTTTAATTTGATTTGTTTAGATTATGTTCATAATTAATAAATAATTAAAAAATTTTATATTAATATTTTTATATTTTATAATTAAATTTATTTAAAACTTTTTAATTATTAAATATTATTTCGAGTAGAATCACATCAGTTCAAATCGATAAAAAGCATATCCAAAACTCGAGTCAGTGGATAACTTAACTCGTAATCAGTGACACTAGCTAAACAAATAGATGAAATGTTTTATTAATAATTTTTAAAAACTATTTTTCTATTAATAATTTGAAAATAAATTATTTTAAAATTTTTATTTAAAAAACATTTTAATAAGTATTAAATTTAAGTGAAAGGACATATGCTAAAAATTTAAAAATAATATTTTATTAATTTCAATATTTTATATTCCATTAATAAATTAAAAATAAATATTTAAAAAACAATATCAATCAATTTAAAATATATTTTATTAATCTCATAATTTTATTAAATTCATAAATTATTTGATTCGAGTATTAAGATATTTAAATTTAAAATCAAACTTAAAATTTTTTTAAACTGAACCTGAATAATTAAAGTAATATAACTCTGTCTAATTACAATAAAACATAATAATTTTGATAAATTAAAAGTGTCTATAACCAAAATAATAGCTAAAATTTTTTGGAGTTATTATTATCTAATTGATAAAAAAAATGCAAAAGAAAGTTATTTGCCCTAACTTTATGGTTACCTAAAAATACCTTTTAATCATTACGCTTATATTAGCTTAAAATTCAAAGAAGAAAACATAAGAGAAAGGAAAAACAATGTTGCAACGAGTGCCTTTGGTCTTTACCATATTTTTAAAATCAGTTAAATTATTATTTATAATAATATAAAATATAATAATTAGTTAATTTGATTGATTTTAATGCATTACAAGAATATATTAACTAATTTAATAACTTGAAAACTGTAAATTAAAAAAAATCCTTATATTATAATTGGATTTGCTAGCGAAAAATTTAAAAAAAATAGAGATAAAGTCATATTATAATTAAATTTTGCTTTATAATATCTCGGGGTAATTTTTAAAGTTACAATAATATATAATTATATATTCAATCAATGGGTTGAAAATGATAAAAATTAATCAATTATTGTATTTAATATGATACTATTATCATAAATAATATATTAATTAATTTTAAAGAACATCTTCAAAAACCGCTGTTAGTAGTTATAAATTTATAAGAAAAATGTTAATCAATATGGTCATATTATAGAAAAAATTGTAATTAATGCATTTTTTTTTTAAGAATTTAATAAGATAACATATTTGATGAAAAATTAAAACTAATAATTAAATGTAAATGTTAATTGGTGTATAATATTAATTAAAGTGATATTAAAATGAAAAATATAATTAATAAATTACTATTTAAATTCATTAAAATTAATACATTAAATGTAAAATATTTTTAAATTAATAATTAAATCATCTTTAATTAATGTTATTAATTTATAATTAAGTAGTCTTTAATTGATAGTTATAAATATCAGCTGTTATTCGAATATTAATTATATTATATGTATTGAATTCGTAGAAGAAGAAAGTTAGGCAGGCTGGGGACACGATAATATTTGTTAAAGGCCCAAAACTATCAGTATTAAATTTGATTTATTGAAACTAAATAAAATTATAATAAAATAATTATTATATAAAAATAAAATAAAATAATTATGTATAATAATTTGATTTGATTTGATAAAATAATATAAAATTTAAATTTTTAAAATTATTTTTTATTTTATTTAAAATTAAAATAATTATTTAATGATTCTTTAAAATAAAATTATAATAAATTATTTTATAAAATAATTATTTTATAAATTAAATAACTGTATTATTTTAATATATGAAAATATAGCAGCAACGAGGTGCTTGTTACAGTAAACTAATCATACGGTAAATTTAAGGGGAGATAGTATTATGGAAAGCTACAGAAAAGTTAAAGCAGGGAAAATGGTGGGGTCCTTTGGAAGTGAAGGCCCCCACCACCACCACCACTACTACCATTGCACGTGGCTTGGCCCCACAATAGTTTTTGTTAGGTTTTCTTATGAATAAAATCAAATTATTTATGATTCCAAAATTTAATTTTTTATCAAATTATTTATGATTTCAAATTTTAATTGATTAATTCATTTTATATAAACAAATAAAGATGAAGTTTGAATCTTGTAATCTTTGTTTTATATTTAAACTATGATTTAATTTTTTTATTTTTAAATTACAGTTAAAAGTATTTATAGAATAGATTACATCGAGTCATAATTTAAAAAATTTTAAATTTTTTATTTAATTTTTAATTCGATCCAACTCAATTTATCAAATTATCTATATATTATTATTTATAATTAATAAAAATTTTAAAAATATTTTTATATTAATACTTATATATTTTATAATTAAATTTAAAATAATATTAATTTAATTATTAAATATTAATTTAAATCAAATATGTTAAATTAATAACAAAGCATTAGTTAAGACTGGACATAATGGATCGAGCTGCCAGGCTGAACGCATGTCTAACTACCG
>JBBYHO010000021.1:3587594-3604268 GCA_038382025.1 Adansonia gregorii
AGAAAAACCTCGTAATGATTTTTGTTGGCCTGAGAGGGAACTGACCATCAGTAACATCCATATTCCACTTGGTAAGTATAAGATTTCGATTTACATTACTTACGACAACAAATTCCAAACATATATATATACATATTTATATATTTACAAACTGTGCAAAGAAGAACATCCATCCTCACTGCCCATCACCTTGTTTCAATACCTCGGACTTGATTCTGCCAATACTGATTGGTCTCAATCTTGTTGTGTCATTTTATGAGTATCATATAGTTGAATGACATAACGGAAACAGCTAGCTAGGGTTCCTAAAAGAGAGCCAACAGTTGACACGGAAAGAAAAGTATTCACTGATTCCAGACTTCCGATTGATAGTTCATAAGATGTAGAGTTTCTGAAAGCGTTGATGGGCAATAAATATTCATGAACCCCCCCCCCCGAGCTTAAAATTGTAGGGTAATTAAGCTGACCCTTTGAGGTGGCGTCGATTCATAAACCGGCCTTAATTATTATTCACCAAAAAAGGAAGGTAGCCTTAGTTTTCTTGTGTTTTCCTTTCTTTTTCAATACTTTGTCAACACGAAACCGAGAGAAAATCAGCCGACAATATGGAGACTTTGAGCCTGAATCGACAATATAATAAGCTTGTTTCATGAGGTCATAATCTCTTTCACAAGGTTTCTTTTAGAAGTGTCCACGGGCGAGCCTCGGCTCGAAAAAAATTTAAAAATTTTGTCTAAATTTGCTTCTTGCCCGACTTAACTATTTAGGTTTATTTTACTATTTATTTAATTAAAAATTATTTTTTATTAATATTTATATATTAATTAAATTTAAATAAAAATATATTATTTTAATATAAAATATTATTTTAAATTAAATTAATTGATTTGAATCATAAAAATATACATTTAAACTCAAATCTAATCAAATCGTATTTACTGAACTGCTTGACTTTTATAGACAGATTATTTCTCCCCAGGTAAAGTTAGCATATCATTCTTCTCCAGCAGGCGCCCACCATCACCACTGGCTTGGAGTCCATCTTCTTCTCCACGCTCAAAGCCAGAACATAACCTTTGCACGCTTTTCCTTCATCTCATCAGATTAGGCGAGCCACTAGCCGACTTATTGCGTCCAAGTTGTCACTATTCAATAATAAGTACCCTTGCAAGCCTATCAAGCTGAGCCGACTTATTGCGTCCAAGTTGTCACTATTCAATATATAAGAACCCTTGCAAGCCTATCAAGCTGAGCCGACTCCCTTGCAAGCCTTCTGGTAGAGGCCAACTCAAGGGAAGCCGCGATAAGACCCGGTGCAGCGCCAAGCAATTCTGTTGTATTGGTGAAGCAGTTAATCCCACGAAAGTCTAGAGACTCTAGTGGCAACTATTATATATAGATGTATATTTCGCTAGGACTTGAGTCTAGTCGCAAAAAGGCTCGAGCTAAGCTCCATTCAATAAACAATGTAAACCACGGCTTCGGCATATTTTCAGTGGCAAGTCATATTTTGTATAATATTTAAAATTATTAGATTTAGTTTATATTATCAATTGAATTTGATAAAATTGATTTTAGTTTAAAACTTCAAAGTTAATTATCAAATGCTCCAAAATGGAAAAAATGAGTTATTTTCCCTTTTTTTTTATTTTAATGTTTATGCTTGTGTTTGATGGTATTTTCCGATTAAAATAAGTAATGGGTTTATACCATGAAAGAAAATATTTTTAATTCTTGCACTAGTTCTTTTCTTCATAATTTACATCCTCAAATAGAAAATTTCATGGCTTCAAAGAAAGAATTAATGGAATGTGCACATAATAATACATCAAATTTATTCCATAGTTGGAAACTAAAGGTTTCATCATAACATGAAAGAAATGAACACCAAAATCAAAACTAATTGTTGACAAATATGCTTTCAAATGTTGTTAGGAACTAAAAAAATAAATAAGTAAATGACGAAGAAGGCCCTTTACAAGACAACATATTCTTTTGATTTTGCTCATGCATGTGAGAAAAATAAAATGAACATAGTCCGCATGGAAAGTCAAGTTTCGGAAGTGAAGAACTGGACCAAAATGGTCCAATAATCTTACACTTGAAGGTAAATACTCTGCTTCTTTCCATAGAAGAGAAATTAATCCTCCTAGAAGCATATAGATGGAAATTGCTCAGCTCCTAACTCTAGCAAGTTAGACCATATAGATGGAAATTAAGCCCATAAAGTCATAACGACAGGGACGTGAAATTTACAACTGGTCCTGAAAAATATGTCACATATACATTTGTTTATAGGTTAGGCTAGAATCAAGTTAGATTTGAATTGTAAAGAATTTATTTAGTCATGATTTAATTTAATTTATATGGTTTAAAAATTAATTTATTATTTAAAATATCTTACAGTCTAAATACTTATATAATTATTTATATATTTTTTATAATTAAATAGTAATTTGTACTAAATAAAATTGCATTGATTAGACTTTAAAGTATCCTCTCCCAACTCTAGCTCTTGGACAAATCTACTCTTATGTAAGTTAACAATAGCATTCACTCCTTCGCAATCAAATTGTTATATATACTTGATTTTGATCTGAATTTTCTTAACTACTTTGATAATTAACATTATAACTAGTTTAAATCCTTTAAATTTTATAAAATATATACGTAAAAAATAGTTATTTCGTTTAAAGTACTTAAAATATATATGTTATCTTTTTATTGGAATTAATTAAAAATAGACATATAACAACATTTTATTTTATTTATGAAATTAAAAAATTTTGCTATTTATTATTTGAAATTTGAATGGATTTTAAGATTCATTTTTGTTACATTAACAATAATTTTTTTTTTGAACTTTGGTTAAATACAATCATATGCCTCACTTCTTTTTCTTTTTTACTATACCTAAAATATATATATATATATATATATATTTTTACCTTTCTAACACTTTTTACGTAATTTAAAAATTTTACTTGCGTGACATATATTTAAAATTTTATGGCAGCAAAAAGATCAAAAGGAAGCCTAGGCCTGGGGCTTTACCTATGAAGTGGGCTTTTGTTTTTTCTGCTTTTTGTTGCAGAGCCATTCAAGTAGTGAACAATTCGTCTGTCTAACCATTAGGTAAGGCTTGAGGCTTAACTAAGCAGGCTTTAACTTTCACGTCCCTTAAAATATCGATCTAAAGGCCAACCGTTGAGCGACTTCCAACAGCAAAGCCGAAAAGAATCTGTGATTTACCCATTCCCTAGCATTACTCAAATGCTTTATTCCTTTTTTTTTTTAGGGCAGGAAATGCTTTATTCTTTACTTTTCCAATGAAAATGGTTTTTCCTTTTGCTTATAAAGCATTTGTTCAAGTCATAAAACCAAGTTTCCTGTCGGGCATTAGATGCCTAACTTCAGATCTTATTTCCGACAAATTTGTTCTTTTAAACATGGACGGACATTGGGCCATAATCCCACAAGCCAAAAGCCTAAGCTTATGGCCTACCACAACAACAATTACAATGTCCCATCAAACTCTAAAGAGCATCGTCATAAAAAAAAAAGACTAAACTAAATTAAAACCACGTTTGGCCAATGGCCATTATTTACATTAATGAATTGATTAATTAATAGATTATACTAGTATAGGATAATAATGGCATGCAATTGATGTTAATAGCTTCGAAACGTGAAGAACGGTCTCAAAGCTTAGAAATCATCGCCACCATCATCGTATCCAAGATCATCTTCATCCTTCTCCGCCACTTCATCTTCGATATGATCCTCCAGCGCATCCACACCCTCCGCTAATGCAAGTCCACCCAAAGCCCCTGCAACCGCACCCACAGCCAATCCTGTCCCCATCCCTCCAAACTTACTCTTCTTCTTCTCCTCTTGCCCGTAGTACCCACCACTTCCCTCACCGTACGCCGGCTGAGAAGTATAGTTATACGCGTTGTAGGGACAGCCAGCTGGTGGGGCCGCGTAGTAAGAATTCTGTGGCGGTGGCGGCTGCGCGTATGGGTAACCATAAGCTGGCGGAGCTGCTGCATAGTTCCTGGAAGCCGCTGGAGGAACCGCATAGGGAAGTGGCCGGTACTGATCGGGCGCATGATAGCGTGGCTCTCTGATCAAAACTTTAACGTCAATTTTTCCTTGGGGCCTCCCAGAGGGTCGTTTCAGCTGGAGCGTTTTCTTGTTGCGTTCTCCGAAACCGGAGTCGTCAAGGACTTCTCGGAGCTTGATCTTAGCCGAGCCAATGAGAGGCTTGGTATCCTCCTCGAAGCCGGCGTGGACGACGTCGATGACGAGAGTGGTGTGATGGGACCAAGGAGAGGGATGACCAGAGTTTCGTCCCAGATGGGACATGTGTCACCCTCCTCATCGACTCTAGTGGAACACTTGTTTTTTGGGTCCACCCAGAGAACGACGTACGGCCTGATCGGGCCATGGCGCCAGTTCACGTTGTTGAGGTCTTTAGCAGATAAGATGGTCACCTCTATTTCATGAGGAAAGGCCATTGATCTGGTTCTTTCAAGGTTTAAAATGGAAATCTGGACAAGGAAAAACAGATTTGGTTTTTGATTTCCCAGAGACAAGGTGGTGTACCAATGGCCGTAGCCTGAGGGTATTTATAGGTTCCAGGGAGAACTTTCATCACTTTAAACGTAATTACCAAATCGACCTTCTAGTGCGGGGAAAATAGATTTTGGGTTTATATTCATATGGGGAGTGGGAAGGGTAAGTCGCAGATGAATCTACTAAATAATATTAGTGTATTTATTGTAGCATATTTTTAACTTATTTTATATTTATATAAATTTTTAAATATTTATATATTTATTATTTATTTATTTATTATTTATTTATATTATATTATATTTTATGTTAAATTTTAATTTTTTATTTTATATAATTATATTATTTATTTATATAATAATAAATTTTTTATTATATTTTAATTGTTATCATATTATACATTATATTAATTATTTTTATATTTATATAACCGTGTTTATTATATTAAAATAGAGTCCGCACCAGTGGACCTGGAGGAGAAGGGATAGCTGGGTTGGGTATGGTAAAAGGTCATTTTAAATGACAGAAAGGTGGCAATTTCTAACTGGACAATGTCGGGCAAGTTGATTGTTAATGTGTGCCACCCTACCCTTGGGCTTAGAGTCCTAGAGTTAGTGGGGCGGGGGTGGGGGAGGGAGTGGGAGAATATTGTTGGCGATGCTTCACGCCACGCGGGGTGAACGCGGATTGAGTTGGGCCAATCAAAGCAATAATCAGGTCAGGCATGTCCATTATCGTTCCTTGTTTTCCAATTCACAGTGGATCTATCAAATAGGAGTGGAAAATAAATAAGAAGGAACACCAATAGACAAAGTACTTGTCTTAGTATATAATATGAATAAGGCATGGCATATTCTAAATGTATGTTTATTTTTGGTTACATCATATCATGAAGGTATGATCGAAATAGGTAATGCCTTTTTTACGGCTGACAATAATGATTCAACCTTTTGATAGCTGAATTCTTTGATGACAGTGCTCTCACTCCAATGAAGTAATGATGTTCCATGACGGCAACGTTTTGTAATGACAATAATGGTGCCAGCAACGCTTCTTAACAAGTATACATTCTAATGACAACATTCTTCCCTAGTTGACAATGTTTATTGATCAGCTCCGGTACTTCAACACACCAACTTTTTAGAACTTTACGCTTCCAGTGCTCTAACTCTTCTGCCCTACATTTTTTATTATAATAATATAATTATTTAATTATATTAAAAAATTATGTTAAGTCTATTATTTATAAGTGTGAATTTTATAATTTTTTGATGAACTTTACATAAATATTAAATATTAATTAATTAATTTTAATATAATTATTATAAGTGATATATTTTATATTTTTTAATAGTTATGACGAAAATGATTTGTTTTGCATCTAGTAAGATCTGTCGCTACATGAATACCATAAAGTTAGGTCATGAACGTTAGCAAAATTATTGGATTTATTCCATTCTTTTTTCATTTTTTTTTTAAAAGACTACTTAATTATTCCACAAAACGAAATTATTTCTCTCTCAAAATAGGGCAGTCTTAAATGTGCTGCAACGTAGCCGTGACCAAAACACTCACAAAGTATAACCTCCAATAACTTTCGCTTTAAATTTCCCACAATTTATAACTGATGCAATTTTCGTGGATAACTTCTCACTGTTTTTCTTCTAATCTTTTGGGCAAATTACTAATTTTCCTGCTCCCAAAGTCTCACTGCAACTCTCTCCTTCTATATTATTCTAACTATCTCGCCTTTCACCATCCTCTGTATATTTTTTGCCTTCATTAATACCGTCTGTTCTATCACGCTTAGTTTTTTAGGATATGCGTGCTCTAATATTCCTGTTTATCGTCTCTCCACAACGTTCAATTTTACAGGTTTACATCATTTCCTCGTTCTTAAAAAAAAAAATTATCTGCACTAAATAAACCTTAATCATAATTGAAATTGAACTTTTCCTTCTTGGAATTTTGATTTTTGGCTTCTGACATCGTAGGATGTTGTATTGACATTTCGTAAACTTTGCATGTTTGGGTTTTACAAGGACATACACTATTAAAAAAAAAGTTTTAAAAGGACAGAAATGATATACTATTTGAATTTTGGCATTTGCTAATAATGGCTACTTCCATTGTTTCATTTACTGTAACTGGAAACTGCTTCTTTTGTAGTTTGTTTACCCCCTTAACTCGAATTTCAACTGTGAAAACTTTAGGCAGTAACTTGAATGGTCAGACGTCCATGTCCTATTACAGCTTTCCATGCTGATGCAGGCCCTTCCTTTCCAGGCCCAAAAAATCTGGCATGTTTTAGGTCTGATCCTACTTTTATGGTAATTCCCTTAAGACTCGTTTGCCCTAATCGGGAAGAATGTACTAACTATTTTCACATATTAAAACATTTTTTTCTGCTATTTCACATAAAAATTACTATACAATAAATTAAAAACTTTATTTGGTATTAAACGTCGAGAACTTGAGATTAACACACTAATCAATCTTGAAATGGTCTAAGTAAATGAGATATCTGTGTTTGTAAATTATTTGTATTTAGATAAAAAATTTAAATTCGATTCGATTAATATAGAATTAAGTTTAGTTCAAGTTATAAAGCGAACCAAATTCGAAGATCTTATTGCTTAACTCAAATAATTTGTCAGCTTAATAAAGTTTTTTTATTTTTAATTAATATTAAAAATTTTAAATTAAACTCGAGTTTAAATACAAATAATTAAATTTAAAATTAAATATAAAAATTAAAATATATTTTTATTAAATAAATAAATTTAATTAAATAAATTTAAAATTTTAATTTTTATCTCAAAACAAACTTAAACTTTAAAAATAAACTTAATGAAATTCAAACGCAGGTTTGAATCTAAACTTTCACTTCGAATTCAAATTTTTTACTATTGGAATTTCGCTTAGCTCTTTTAGAATTGAGACTTTGGGCTTCGATGTTTCTAACCCATTCATATGGTTTACTGTTGAGACATGTAGAAAGAGGTTTGACAAGCCCTTGATTCTTGACGTCCGCCCTAAATGTGGGCTTTCTCCTATCTCAAGTATAAACCTTAATTTCCTTTTCTGCCTAACCATAAACCCTAGTTTGTTCTATATAAAGTATAAACCCTGGCATTTGCCCCCCAAACATTGCTTCGCCTCTAGCTTTCTCTGTTTCACTACTTTCTCGCTGTTCAATTTTTTTTTTCAAACTCTTCCAGGGATGAGACCCCCTAGAGGTAACCAATGTCTCTTATTTTTCTTCTGTAATTTAACATAGCATCCGCATTTGATAGTGTGGAGCTGGCGGCTTTTTTTTTTTCTCTGTGAGTTTGTTTTTTAAAGTACTTTAGAATCTTCTTATTGTATTTCTTATGGTTGGATTATGTGCAGGCCGTGGTGGCGGTGGTGGGTTTAGGGGCAGAGGTGATGGAGGGAGAGGGAGAGGGAGTGGTGATGGTGGTGGTGGAAGAGGTGGCGGCAGTGCCATGAAGTCCCGTGGTGGGGGACGTGGTGGAAGAGGGCGTGGAGGAAGAGGAGGAGGCATGAAAGGTGGGAGCAAGGTTGTAGTGGAGCCTCATAGGCACGAGGGAGTTTTCGTTGCCAAGGGTAAAGAAGATGCTCTTGTTACTAAGAATATGGTCCCCGGTGAGGCTGTCTACAATGAAAAAAGGATTGCTGTTCAGGTCATCTTGTCTTTTTAATAACTAAATCCATTTCCATTCTCTTATTTAGTCCTGTAAGATATTACATATAATGTATTGAATATTATGTATTTGGATCTCTTCCACTTGACTTGTTGATAAGAGTGTGATTAATTTTGCAATGAGAAATTGAGGGTTTCATGATTCTGCTTCAACAGAATGAAGATGGGACCAAAGTTGAGTACAGGGTTTGGAATCCTTTCCGATCAAAGTTGGCAGCTGCAATTCTTGGTGGTGTTGATAACATATGGATTGTAAGAATTCATTTCTCTCTCCTTGTTTTTTTTTGGGGTTCAATATACGTGATGTGTATATATCATAAAACCTGTCTAATTCAATTTTATTTGGGGTTAAATCAAGAAACCCGGTGCTAAGGTTCTCTACCTTGGAGCTGCTTCTGGTACCACTGTTTCTCATGTATCTGACGTTGTTGGTCCTGTAAGTGTAGTATTGCCCTAAGCATTGCCTTTGTGTGTTTGTGTCTTTCAAGGTTGCTTATTGTTAGTTGTTTTGTTTGTCAGAATGGAGTGGTTTATGCCGTGGAATTTTCTCACCGAAGTGGTAGAGACTTGGTCAACATGGCTAAGAAGCGAACAAATGTTATACCTATCATTGAAGATGCCAGGCATCCATCCAAATACAGGATGCTAGTTGGCATGGTGGATGTGATATTTTCTGATGTTGCTCAGCCTGATCAGGTTTGCTTTGAGTATTTGTGACTTAAATTGCGTCTTAGAGAATACTGAAAAACAATCAAGTAAATCAGGTTTAATTGCGGCTTGAGATTGTGCTATAGTGTGTTGGATCTTGATGTTCTAACTTTGTACTAGTTTGCTCTACTTTTACATCATCACATCACATCCATGAATTGCCTGCATGTACTGCATGGCTTGTTTCTGTTTTGGCTTTGTATATGCTTATTCATCAGTGTTATGTTTTCACGGAGTACTCCCTATCATCAAATTTGTGAATTTGTTTTCATCTATCATATACATATGATGAACTCTACTCGGATTCCCCTTCTAGACTTAATGGGTGATGCAAACCCGAGTTTCTGATGCAATATCAAGTCCTGAACTTTAAATGGTTCGCCAAACTTGGTTTCTAGAAAGATCTTTTTTTTCTTTTAAATTGTGTCTCTATTCCTTTTTACTATACTGATACAAGTATTTGGCTACGATGAGCTGAAATTTAAATATACTTTCTCTTTAACTTGAAGTATCTCTGTTAAATTTTTGTATATCAGCCTCTCTCTGTTTCCATATTTTTCTCTTTGTTATGTAAATTGGACTTTTATCACTATGCAAATGATGAGTTACTCGGATTCCCCTTCAAGACATTATGGGTGATGCAAGACCGAGTTTCTGATGCTTCTTTGAATATTTCTATCATGTTTGTGCAAGGTTTTGCAACTTTTTTAAAAAATAAATGTTGGTGTCTTTTAATTCTCTTTTTCTTTCAATTTCTATAATCGGGTCTTTCATTTTTTAAACATGTCACACTAGTATTCAGAAACTTCTTTTTCTTTGTTTTTTGATTTATTACATTTTCTTCTTTACAACTGCATTGCTAAAATTGAGAAAAGAGACCATTTATTTCTATAATTGCTCTTTATTCATGAATGAGTTTGATGATTTGACTCAGTCCACTGACAATCTTCCAGCCTCCTCGCTTATCTATTTCATATCGTTCGCTGCTGGAGATGAGTTGAGAGACGTTATCTTTTGGCTTTTCTTCGTGTTTCTGAGCCTTTGTTTTCTTCTTACTTTGTTTTGCAGGCAAGGATTCTGGCTTTGAATGCATCATATTTCCTGAAAGCTGGAGGTCATTTTGTTATTTCAATCAAGGTTGGCGTCCCAAAATTTTCTGGAAATTTTTTGTTGTTTTTTTTTTTTGGGAGACTGGGAAGTTAATATGTGAAACTTTAATTTCTCTTTGAATGGATATTTGTTTTTAAGGCGAACTGCATTGACTCCACTGTCCCTGCGGAGGCCGTATTCCAGAGCGAAGTTAAGAAATTGCAACAGGAGCAGTTCAAGCCGTTCGAGCAAGTCACCCTTGAACCTTTTGAGCGCGACCATGCTTGCGTCGTTGGTGGCTACCGAATGCCCAAGAAACAGAAAGCTGCAGCATAATGTTTTTTAGTCTGGCTTTAATCCAATGTTTTGTTTTTTTTGTAAGAAAAGAGATGAAATCTTAGATAAGATTTGAGAAAATTGCTGTTCAGTTCAATGTTTTCATCACTGTTTTCTTCAGAACTAAAACAATGAACTCTTTTTTCTGTAACTTTGGTTGTCTTTCTTGTAACTAGATTGGCCAATTATTGACCTTAACGTGAAATATAACATAAAATACGACCCTAAAAGAAAATATTGAAAATGCTACACGAACACGGGATTTTCAAATCATGAGTCAAAATTTATATAATAAGAATTTATTACTACCCTTCAAAATTTATATAAGAATATAAAATTTTAAATATAATTATGATATTAAAAAAAAGTAATGCTGGCGCAGATTGCCAGATATACTTCTAGCAACTTATCTCAGCGCTACTGCTTATCCCGTCGGCACTGATGTCTTGGCCACCCCACTTTCTCATGCGTTCCGTGGTTTGTTCCACCTGCAGTGCAAATGAATTGCTCCGGTAAGTTCATTTTGTCTAACAATTCTGAACATCTGGCTTTCATGAGTGAAAAAACAGAGCGCTATTAACCATACAGTTTGCAAATGAAATTATAGTTATTTCCTATTAAATATTTTCATCGAATAAGTACGGGAAAGAAGACGCTGAAAAAAAGTCAAAGTGTTACATATTGTTGGATTTAAAAAGAATAAAATAAAATTTAAACTAACCTCCTTGTTCCAATTGGTTTTACCGAGAACAATCAAGAGCAGCAAGGTTTGTAGAGCAGCTCCAGCTATCATGCCTCCCCAAAGTCCCTACAATTGTGAGGTGAAAAGTTACTTTATGGTCAGAGCGCATAACTGTGGTAGCTTGTTCATCACGGAGAGAGAGGTGGGAGAGGAAGTGAAACAGAAAATACCATACCATTACTCCTAAGTCTGCTATGTAACCGAGTACGTAGCCGAGCGGAAGACCAAAAACATAATAACAACCTAAGTTAATATAAGCAACCAATGTCTGCCATCCACCGCCAACAGCAACACCTACAAGAATGACAATAGAAACGAGGATATAAATTGCGGACCGATTTGGAATTAATTTCATAGCCAAAAGAAAATGGAAATCAAACATTTTGGAACACCTGAGATTACAGGCTGAATACTGTTAAGAACCATGGTCACACCAAGAAGGTATGCCAGATGAGCAACAGCCCGTTGCATTTCTTCGCTACTAGTAAAAATGACAGCGAAGTGGTCCCTGGTTAAAACAAGAACAAGCATGCAGAAAAGCCCGATGAAGAGGGACTGCAGCACGGTCACATATACTGAGTACTTGGCTGCTCTTGGATGTCCAGATCCGAGCTCATTGGAAACCCGAACGCTGACAAAATAGGATAAAAATTGTGAAATCCATTACGTTCAAAGATGCTTCATCATTCAAGAAAAAGTCAAAGCTGTAAACCTTTTGATTCAGCAATATGCAGATTAGGAAAATTTACTAACACAAAGAAGGCTGCTGTTTGTGGAACCTTTTAGCATTAATTTCGACCATGATAAGATCAATATCATACAAGTGTGCTATCTATATTGATATTCAGCCTAAAAAGAATTGTTTGAGAAAAATATGAAAACGATTAACTCTTAGCATTATGTAAGATTCAATATATGTCTAATAACCACCATATGTTGAAGATTATCTCTGAGATTTACCTAATAGCAGCGTTTAATCCAATGAACAACATAGCTTCCCAACCGTTCAAGTTCAAACTGTCATGCAAAATCAGATTAAAAGAAAAAGTAAGAAGCTTAGATAATGTTAAAAAAAAAAAAAAGCATCAAAGCAATCCAAAGATTTGTAGAATCAACATGTTGGACTCCTTTATTATCCTTTTTGATAATATAAGTTGCTTCTTATAGCATATATATTCAATATCTGGAAAGAGAAACAGATTGTTTAAGACAAAATAAAAGTCAAATTTTTTCTTCATTTCAAAAATTAACTTTGAAACATGAATGAAATGAGCCGTAATGAGTTACAATAATTTGAATATGATATGAATGTGATATGATTCATAAAGAATTTATGAGATGCTTTTAGGAGCTCACCATATAGAAAGGGAACCGACTGCAATAACTGCATTATGAAGGTGACCAACAAGAAGAATCATGCTCATCATGTACCAAATTTCAAGGCAAAGCATCACAGCCGAGGCAATGGAGAGTCTAACAAAGGCCCATATCTCCTTGAATGCCAACCATGAAAAGCCTTGCCACCCGTCGTTGCACCAAAAAATAACGTAAACAACTTGAGCTACAGTGATCTCCCAGTTGGCGATGTCAAATGCGATGGCTGCACCAGTCGTACCCCAACCGAATACGTCAATGAGCAGCCATAGAAGTCCAATGTGGAGAAGCAGTGCCACGAACCCAATCCAAGCCACCACGTTAACCTTGCTTTGAGCCTGGAGGAACTTCACCGTAGGGAAGTTAAAGGCTAGTGAAAACAATTGTGGGATGGTAAGTATAGTGAACTGCCCAGCCAAGTCAGCGATTTCGTCTTCTTGGCCAAGATATTTAAGGATCGGGGTTGCGAAAATGTAAAACGGCAAGAGAATGAAACTGGAGGCGAGCAAGATAATCCAGGACCGTTGCATATAAACGCCAAGCAAGTGTACTTGTCCAGCACCAAAAGCTTGGCCACAAAGTGTCTCAAGTGCACTCCCCATGCCAAGCTACATGTTCACAAATTTGCACAATAAATTAGGGTTCTCACTTCAAGAGCTTCATAAAAGTGTGTTGGCAATTATTATTGCAAAGAAAATGGTCATGCTTTCAAATCCTACTACTTGCTAGCTATGGGAGAGGGACTCTGCTCCGAAGCATTAAAAACCCAAGGCATATGATCTTATAATTACTCGACAATATTGGCTTACTGAGGATAATGAAAAGAACAAAAACACATGCATTTAAAAAAGGAAAAAGCCTTTAATTACAATATTTTCCTTAAATATCCCACAATGCACTTACCAATAACTATAAAATCGTAGATTCGTAGCAGTAGATTTCTTTTTTATATACAAATGAAGTTAAAAAAAATTAAAAATGATAAAATTTAAACTTAAATCTACTTCGTTATACTTAATTGTGATAGTATGACTAACTTAATTAAACTCTCTATTCTTATCTCCGTTTTTATAAGAGTAGATGCGTAGAGAGAAAGTGAGAGATAGAGAGCAAACCATGAAGCCGAAAGAGAAAGTTCCGATGACAGTGAGAGAAATGGTAACGGCGGAGAGTTCAACATTCCCGATATGGCCGACGAATATACTAGTGAAAGAGTTGGTCCCATATTGACATATTATTTGGAAAGCAATGGGACCTGCAATCTTCCACGTCTTCACGGTCTCTATGCAAAACACGGACTTCACATCCTTGAAGCTCCTCGCCGGCGCATAGTCTCCATTCTCCAACAACAACAACGTTGACGTACTAGTCGTCGTAGGTGGAGCCCCCTTTAGTAGTGGCGTCGTCGTTTCCATTTCTCGGCCAAGATGGTGGCCCCTGCAGAGCAAAGAGACGTACGTCAGGCGGAAGGCTGATGAGTTTTTGAGTTTGTTGACGAGGAGAGATGCCCGCTTCTCAGGTCAAAGTCTTCCGTTGCCTTTTGCGGCAACTCTTAACTCTAAATAAATGTATCACATTCTTTCCTACCAAAACAAATAATTTAAGTAGAGTGCATAAGACCAGTGGTTGGACACTTGTGAATTTTGGCTCTAAAAAGAAATTAAAAAAATATAAAAAAAATATTATAATATTAGATCATAGCACCGAGTGGGTGAAATAAATAATATAAAATATAAAAATATATATGAAAAAACAAAGTTATTTAATTAATATTTTTAAATCTTATTACAAAAAAATTAAATTATTCATATAATTTTATTAAAAAATTATCTTAATTTTATTAAAAATTACAATTTTTATTAGATTTGTAACACGAATTTTATATTAATAAAAATTAATAAAAGTAAAGATTGTTGGACTTTTGTTGGACTTTTGAGTTGTATTATATTAATGT
Organism: Adansonia gregorii; assembly: GCA_038382025.1. Taxonomy (NCBI): domain Eukaryota; kingdom Viridiplantae; phylum Streptophyta; class Magnoliopsida; order Malvales; family Malvaceae; genus Adansonia; species Adansonia gregorii. The sequence goes on from JBBYHO010000021.1 coordinate 3,602,082, forward strand.
GGAGCACATTTACGAATTTCGTCCACAAATTATAACAAGTTAGTCGTTTTGTTCTTCAACCTTTTTGGTTTCAATCGATTTAACATTCGTCCGTATGTTTAGAACCAATTTAATGTGAACTTAATGGAACTCATGAGAATCCTGTTGAACGCAAATGAAATCCTTCTGGAAATACATGTCATCTCCTAACACCTCATTATAAAATGGTTTAGAAAATATAGACAATTTTAATTTAAAGCGTGGGGTGTTTAAAGTAAAGAAACTTGTTTGTATTGTTACTAAAGAAAATCAAACCCCTAAATTTCAAATTTTTTTTTTCTCGAGATTCAAAGAAAAGGAAAAAAATTCTTTAACCGACTTAGGCCTCGTTCAGTATTATTGGTTAAGCAATTTTTTAGATTAAAAATTATTTTTTATTATAAACGTAATGTTAAATGGATAACAAAAATTTTAATTTTTTACGTTTAAAATAATGGTTTGAATTATCAAACGAAAGAGAGTATATCGTTTATAGTAGTTATATTAACAGTTAATCAATAAGCATTGAAGGTATTATAGGGTCCACAAAAAAATTATATCGAGTCCACACTTATAACTTTTGACCATTACTTAATTTTTAATTATGATTGGACAATTATATTATTGTAAGAAAAAGAATTATAAGTAAAATGCTTTTCATACGAAAAAACTAAGAAAACGAAGCTTTAATGATTTTGCAGTTAACTTTTGAATAAAATAACTTTATTGTATTTACTCTTTAAACTTTTATTATGGTGTCTTTGGGTAAAGAATTTTAAAATGCTAAAATTTTAAAATTTATCAATTCAAAATATTAGCATTTGTAATTGTATTATTTGAATAAATATTTTTAAAAAGAAATTTTGAATATTAAAATTTGATGAAATAAAAATAATTATAAAAAATAAAATAAAAAATAAAATAAGAAAAATATATGATATAGATGTCGTTCGATTTGTAAAAGTATATAGATATTTCAAATAAAATTTAAAAAATAACATGAATTTTTTGTAATTAAAATTAAAAAATTACTTAAGTTAAAAAAAAGAAACTATTAATATCTTAGTGAAAAATCAATGAATTTCATAAATTCTTAATTCTGAAATAAATTTGAATCTCTTAAATTTTTTTTCAAATTCTCAATATTTTAAAAATTTTATTTTTATTTTGATAAATAAAAATATTCATTTTAGAGTTTTGAAAGTCTTTTTACAAAATAAGTTTTCTCTTTAAAATTTTTTTTATCGAAATACACCCTTAATTATATGTATATATTATTTTGAATATTTAACTACTTACAAACACTTTTTTAAAGCAATTTTAAATAATTAAAAATTCCTAACTCCCTTTTTCTAATTCAAAAAAGAATTTTATTTATTTTTTTAACACAAACCAGACTTTAATTTGTGTGGATTGTCATAAACCCTGGGTAGATGGTAAACCAGCCAAACGACCAACCAACCCAATCCATCACCGTCAAGGCATCAATGTTTGTCAGTCTCTTAAATCTGTTGCAGCAGACCCTAAAAATCTTTAAAAACCAGTAGTCCTCCTCCATCCGACAATGCAGATCGGAAGAGTCAAGTGGAGATGCGCAACAGAGACTGATGGGTAATACTGAAATTTAAAAAGGAAAAAAATTGAATAATGGCAACAAGAAAATGATGAAAAAAATGAATGATAGCAAGTTGGCGACAAGAAACTGATGGGGAAAAAAAAAAGAATGAACAGATTCATGTACTTTAATTATTAAAAGAAAAATGCTACTGCAGTGAAGATGAAAGAAGAAGGAACCATATTTGAAATTCAAAAAGTAAGACTAGGAAGGAGATCCGATTAGGATTTGGGGGAGAAATGCTTGTTGAATGTATTATGTGATCCCACGACATGAGATTCATGTCATGATTTACGTCAACTTTTTGGTTTCCGTTCCTTTCTCCAGCGAATACTTTTCCTTTTCTTTCACATAATTGAAAAGGACGAAACAAAAACATCCTTTCTAAACTTTAGAAAAAAATAGGGACGTCCGACCTCTTTTTTTGTTTTGTTAAGGGAAAAATTAGATTTTAGGACCATGGAGTTTTTTTTTTGGCAAAAGGGAATTGAGAAATTATATATTTACATTTGAGGAAATGAAAACCTTAAATAACACATTTCATGACCTTATAA
>JBBYHO010000021.1:3649123-3660497 GCA_038382025.1 Adansonia gregorii
TTTAAAATAAAAAATATCACTAATTTTTATTAATTAAGATTTGCTTAATTGATATTTATCAACATAAATTAAAATTTATTTAATTATTTTTATTAAATTTTAAAAAATAATTCATTAATTATTATTTTTTTCATAAATATTATTTTAATCTGTATTTAGTAACATTTCTCATAATTTTAATCCACTCTTCCACTTTTGGTTTAATAAAGCCAAAAAGAATGTCTGCAGCTTTGACCCACTTCTAAAGTCTTATTTCGCTCACATGCGTCGCATCCCTCCTTTTCTATTTTATTTATTATTTTAAATAATATATCTCCTTAAATAATATTTTCTTATTTAGAGAAAGGTTTTTTTCTAATAAGAAAATCAACTATTTGAATGTTTGATAAAGATTAATTAAATTAATTAATATTTTAAAAATTAATCTAAATTATAAAAAGTTAAGTTTAATATCATTAAGATAAGTGATGATAATCTAATTAAAAAAATAAATAAAAATAAATAAAATATTTTATTAATTAAATAATAATATTATAAAAGTATTTATTTTATCCTCCCTTTACCGCTAACGTTATTTTTGAAAACCTATAAATATCTTGATTTTTTTTTCTTTGACTTACGTGGCAAGTGTTATATAATTAAAAGCTGGTAATATATTAAATATAATTTTTTTATTATAAATATCGTTTAAATTTTTTATATTAATTTCCCCCTAAAATTGCAAAGTGCAAAAACGAGGAGGGCATGACGATGATGGCCGGAAAAAGATGTCCGTGTTGCGTAGGAGTTAATAATTGCAAAACGTGACGAACGTCGACATGGGTGGGGCATGCTATTCAACTTGGGGGACAGCGCGAATCATTCACTAAAACCCAGTGCCCGACAGCTGTAAAAGAAGTCAGAAAATGGGGTTGATAAGTGAGTGAGTGACCCACCTGACCATTTCCGTAATTTTTAGCAACTTCCAAGGGCTATCGCAAAATTCCCGTCATTTTTCTATTAAGAAAAATGTGTTAATGTCCTGCTTCTTGCTTGATAACCCGAACTCCGGACGGTAACATTTCTTATTTTTTATTTCTTTAAGGGTCTAAATTCTTAAAAAACTTCGAAGAATAAAAGGAAAAATCTAATATTGAGAAATTAGGATTGGAGAGAGATTGATTCGGGGATTTGAGCATGTCGAGGCGGAAAAAAAGAATTAATTCTCACTGTTTGTTTCGTAAGAAAATTGTACAATAAAATTCCAAGAGTGCGAAAAAGCAAAGTTCGAAAGGGTAAGACCCAGGACAGGAACTTCTTTTTTCTTTTTCTTTCTATTTTTCTCGAACGGAATTGAATCGTTGGACTTGGAAGCTTTAAAGAGGGTAAAAAGAAAGTAGGGGTTAGGATTTTCGAAGATTCGAATCGAGAGAGAGAGAGAGAGAGAGAGAGAGAGAGAGAGAGAGAGAGAGAGGGGTTAGGGTTTTGGGGTTGAAGATGACAGAGGTGAGATTACATATGTACGACGTGACGAACAGTGGATCGGATAAAACGAACAACACGATCGTTCAAATCAACAAGATCTTCAAGGATGGAATCGGCCTCGGCGGCATCTTCCACAGCGCCGTTCAGGTTCCTTGTTTCTCACTCTCTTTTTCACTTTTGCTTTTTTATCACATTCTTTACTGTTGTGCTTGATTGAGATCTAGGGTTCTTGGTCTGAGAATTTTTTGGCTGTGTTTAATCTCTAGGATTTAACTTGTTCTTTGACGCTGATTCTAAACGAGATTTGTCGTCCTGGTGGGTGCAGTCAAGTATTGTTGTATAATGCAGATAAAATTTTACTAAAGAAATTGGGGGCTTTAAATATTTATTTTGGTTAAAAGGAGTAGTTTGAACTTCTAATGTAGCTGGGAATGGGAAAGAGAATACTATAAAGAAAGAATCGATGGTTACTTTGCTGAGAAAATGTTTATATTTACCCCATTTCTTTTGTGGGCTGAGAATCTTTGTTTGTCTATCATATCTTTTTAATTTATCAGATTTACCTAAAGAACTCTGAGAGATTTGTAGTGTTATAGACTGTGGCCAAAGTGTTTCAGAGCACAGGACTATGCTTACAAAGTTTTAAGTGAAAACTTCTGCAGCTTTTTTACCGTAGAGGATTTTGCAACTAGATGACAGGTTTTTTTGGTTGATTATTTGTATCTATTTCTAGTTTTATTTTTGAACGAACTTACAGAAATTTTGCCACTATATTACTTTATCATGGAGAATGCTTCAACTAAATTGTGTTACTGGCAAAAGACAAAGAGAACATTTTATCATCTGATTTATTGTAGTTTTGGGTGCTGTCAATGGTTATCTTCACTTTTGGACCAATTTAGATTTGGTTCCTTCATTTATCTCATAGCACATCCTTTACATGGTCATTGCTGTTTTCTATAGTCTAATTTTGTTGATACCAAACCAGTAATACAGCGGATCAGATACCTGTGTATATATCTAAATATTTTCTTACGGAATCATAGTACACATTAATTCTCCAAAGTGAATATTTTCAAACAGTATTTACATGGTCAGATTTTGGCTAGTGAGAATAGGTATACAAATTTTGGTTGTCAACTTATCACGACTCTCTTTCTTTATCATAAATTTCTTATTGATGCCTTTTTTTTTTTCTCTTTTTTTTTTCAAGCTTCATAACTTTATTTGTCCTCTTGACAGGTATATGGAGATGATGAATGGTCTTTTGGCTTCTGCGAGCAAGGGTCTGGGGTTTTTTGTTGTCCTTCTGGCAAAAATCCAATGTATACATATCGTGAGTCCATGGTCCTTGGAAGAACTAACTTTTCAAAATTCGAGGTGAACCAGATCTTGCAGGAGCTTAGTAGAGAGTGGCCTGGAAGTTCCTACGACTTGTTATCCAAAAATTGTAACCACTTCTGTGATGAGTTCTGTGAAAGGCTTGGTGTCCAAAAGCTCCCAGGTAAATTTATGGTTTGTTTTATTCTTGTAGATGGGCTGAACTGCTTTAGGCTTCCTAAAGTTTCCTGCTTCGCCTATCCCTATAACTTTGTAGCCCAGTGGTAGATGGCCAAATTCTTTAATATAGCCTTTTAGTTGATTTTTCAAGGAAGGAATTTTTTTGATGAATAGCATGGTATTGAAACACAATTTATGTGCCTCACCCTATGTAACTCAGGTCTGGCCTTTTGCTTGATGTAAATTGATGGAGAATGTTGTGCTTAATGGCAACATTAATTTGTGGATGCTAAATATGAGCTTAGGGCTTTGCTTCTCCTGTTATATCATCTATGTGTTTTGGCGATAAACCTGAATATCTAAGAACAACTATTTTAGGTTCAGGCTTGGGCTGCCAACCTTATGTTTATTGTAAGGTTGCGAAGCTAGAAGAATCATATTACTGTCAGAGTTTCACTTCACTTCTTATGCAGGGCTATGGTTGGCTGTATTTTGACAAGATAAAATGTAACCATTAAGATTGTACAGGGCATTTTTTTATCATTGTCATTTCAACTTACAGCAGCTTGCTTGTTTGTACAAATTTTAACAGGTTGGGTCAACCGTTTTGCTAATGCTGGAGATGCTGCTGTAGAAATAGCAGAAAACACTGCCTTCCGGGTGAGAGTCCCTTCTCTAGTTCATGATTGTCATAATCAGCTGAAAATCTCTAAATTTCTAGAACTAAACAAGCAATGCAAGCAAATCATATACTCCTCTGACATTTACATGAATATATATATATATATATTGAACTTTTCAAGTATATATATGCAGTGTGCAGGTAGCATATGCTATTAAGCTTTATTCCTGCTGTCACCTGGTCTTCTTTCTATTTTTCACTCAAGTGTGAGTATTGCTTGATATATTCGGTTCTGTCTGTTTCAAGGGCTTGTTGGAGGTGTTTGCCTTGAAAATTTGCAAATATAGAAAAGGTGGTTTAACATCTGATTGTTAGCTGCTTTTTTATTCTGATGTTGCAAGGATAGAAAATGGTTAATTTTGCAGTAATGTTTTTTTCTTCCCCCTTATTTGTCACCCTTCTGCTGTGAGCTGTCTACTCTTTTGAGCATGTTGTGTTAAAAATTGCATTAGAAATTGTCCTGAAGCTGAAATGCATACTATATTGTTATGTTTATTGATAAGCATAGAGGGCACAAACTGAAAATTGCACTAATGTCATGCGACCCCCTCTTTGAAAGTCTAGTTTTCGATGCATGTTTGAAATGTCCGAAGCTTAAAAGTTTTAAATCTCGCTATGTTCCTCACGTAAAATTGGTGTACTGTTAATTGTTGCAGTTGAGGCAAGCCAAGACTGAGATAGTGTCAGCCAGCAAAGTGGCGTATCGCTTTCTTCTGGGTGTTACGTCTAGTTCTAATGGTGGTAACGATAGCACTGGCAATTCAAACAGAGGAAGCCCCAGATTTCAAGCAACTTGGTTTAAAAACCTCATCACAACTGGTTCCAAACCATCTAGCAGTTCTGAAATTGAGAATCAGGATGGCAATATTTTTCAGTAGCGTCGGCAACAGAATTCTGCATAGACAATGTGACAAAAATTTCAAGATTCAGAAAGACCACTGTTGACGGATTTCGCAAGACTTGGAAGACAGAATTCATGGAATGGTATTTAACAGAAACGATTTCAGAAAGCATCTTTTGTCGTGTACTATTTGAAACTCTGCATAGCCCATTCAAGAAGTTAATTCATTTTGTATCGATGTAAAATGTTCATTTTTTGTTGTCCCAACTGACATTTCATCATGCCGCGCGAACTGAAGTACATTGAAACGACTCAATCCAATAGTGTTATTCTCCATCCTTATCTGAAAATTCTTGTGCTTGTGCAAGTGTACATTTTGTGTACTGTTTGAAACATCTGTGTTAATGCATTGAGATGGTGCAAGCAATTCCATTCGTATTGAGCCTGAGGGAAGGCAAGCTCTCCCTGCACTAATAAACAGACAAAAATTGCAGGCATAATCCTAACAGTAGAACCACTCTTCCTGGCTTATAGCATAATCTTACATGAATCACCAGAGTCTTCTAGTAGGACACGCAAAGGAACAGCCTCAGCAATTGCAGCACCATCCTCTCAAGCCTCCCTTCTTCTTCTTTTTTTAATTTCAAATTTACGAAGGATGGCTGCAAAAGTAGCAAGCGCTTTCTCCGAGCTTAAAGCGCCTCTTTTTCTTCTCACCCTGTTTAATACAATCCAACTTATCCTTCACTTGCTCATATATATAAATATATATACATATATATATATATATCACTTTAAAAGGGCTCCTCTAAATCGTATAAATTTTCCTATAAGCCGCCTTTTCTCCTCTTCTACCTTTTTTTTTCCCCCTAAAAAAGTACTTTTGATGCCACCCGTTTCTAATAATTCTCTGATTACACCACTCAGCTCTGTAGGAATATCTCATCTTATGGGCAATGCAATTCCAATCAGAAACAACAGTGGAGCACAAAAGAGCAGAATGGTAAGCATTCAGAGGCCCAGCCTTTGGCAAGATCCTTCCTAATTTCCCGCAATCCTTGCATTTACTCATCTCATGAACACCATAAAACTCCATTACAAGTACCATTTACTCATCTCATGAACACGATAAAACTCCATTACAAGTATTTATACTATACTAAATGAAATATTTTAATCTTTGTAATATTAAATTTAATGTTGTAATCATGTACTTTTAAAATTCTAATAAATAAAAAAAAAGTCAACAGTGTTAAGAAATTCGTTTAAATATTAATAAAATACTAACGTATTATGCGATGTGAAATTTTAAATTTTATAAAAAAATAAGTTTATGTTTAAGGTTGGGTTTGGGTTTGCTTTTTTGTAATAAAATTTAAAATTTCACATCACATGACATGCTAACATTTTATCACCATTCAAATAATTTTTTTAATATAATAAATCATTTTTCTTATTTGTTATAATTTAGGACTAAAATGCTTTCTTTACTATAAGATATGAATTCTTAATAAACTTTTACCTGTAAACACCAAAGGAACCAAGCTTATCCCTGTCGAAAAGTCAATAACTGTTGGTCAAGTCCAGAGTTCAGTTCAAACAACTCACATGGCCTTCCCTACTTCAGTGAAAGAGGAAAAACATTTGATGAATCATTAAAACATAAAACCAAGCTTCATTACAAATTACACTGACACACATGCATAGGTAAAGAAGCAGAAAACATGGAGAAAGATACCTAGACGATCTTATAAATTGCACTCTTTGATAATTAAAAAGATCAATCACAAAACTTCATAAAAAGAACTAATAAACTTAAATAACAAACTCAGTAAAGTTTACAAAGCATCCATAACCTAACTAAACAGAGAGGGAAATTTATATGAACTACTCCAAGTGGACCACTGACTCATGGTGACTTAACTGCAAAATGCTCTTGAACTGTAGGGTAAGCAACACATCAACGCTCACGGCAAGGGTGAGATTAATTACTTAAGCCGAGAATGATTATGCATACAGCCTTCCAATATACAGCTAAAATGCGGAGCCTCAATGCGTGGATATGGTGTAAAATAGATCCGATAAACATGTAGACAACGAAATTGAAATGAAAAAAAAATAAATAAATAAGAGCACCATAATTCAAAATATAGGTTACTGTAGTGAGATGAAGTCGATTCCAGAGACCTAATCAATCCCATAGTTTAGTAAATCTTTGCAAATGGACTAAATAGATTAATCCCTCAGGTAATCATAGGATAAGAACAAATAATCCTAGAACTATCTGATTGCATAATTCCTCAAGTAGGGAATATGTAAAACAAAATCCGAGCTACTTAATGATCAGTCAATTTAGGCCCCCAAAGTGAAAAAAAAAAAAGGAAAAAAAGAAGGGCTTGGAGAGGGTAAGACAGCTTTATTCAAATTAATAAAGTTTCTTACTTTACCATGTTATATCAAATTTCAATTTCCATTGTCCTTTTCTTCCCCCCCCCCCTTCAATTTTCTGGCAAACCAAACCAAACAGAAGGTGCAACTGGATATGCCCTATTGTATCTAAATAAAATCCTAAATTTTGATTGAATTTCAACGGTACTATTACTGAAATTACCTGATCCACTAGACCAAGATGTAAAAATACCAAATTTAATTAAAATAAATCACTTTAAAACATTAAGTATCAAAGTACAAATACGCATTAATCGACAAGCACACAAATCAAGTACCAAATATGAAAGAAAAGTTACCACCAATAAAACCAAGAGAGAAATAGATCAATCTAACCTTTTTCAAGAATATTACGAAGGAAAAGGGGTTCTCCACCTCTCCTTTTAGTATTTGACAAAAATGGGAAGGCAAAAGAGGAGAGCAGTAACTAAAGGTGCCTGCTTGGATTTAAAGAAAATCAGAGAGAAAGTAAACGATCGGATATCAAAGAGGTAGCGAAGAAGGGCGGGGTAAAGGCCCGTCATTTGCCAATGGCAGATGAATTTGAGGGGTAAATCTGAATTTGTGGATTGGTCCTGATCGTTGTGGGGGCCCATTGGCTCAAGCAAATAACGATCGTCCGATAGTGCCTTGTCGACGGATGGGATAGTAGATCTGAACCGTATTATGATACGGGAAAGGCGGGCGTTCGTAGTGAAACAACTAAAAGGGTAAAATAAAATCATATTATAAAATTAGAGGAAAAAATATATATTTGCCCTAAGAAAATAATTTTCTTCTTCTTTTTCTAAAACTACGAAAGGCAATGCTCTCTTTTCAACCCTTCTGTGCAAACCCTAAGTTCACATTTCTGAACCATTTGTTTAAACCCCTTTTTAATCCACAAACCCTAAAACCTCCGAAACCCTGCCCAAAATTAAAGCACACCACCCCGATTTCATCAGTCCTGCAATGGAATAGGAAGCCCGAGCTGGCAGGCGAGACCCCTCGCGTCGTGGTTATAACATCCGGGAAAGGCGGGGTTGGCAAAACCACAACCACCGCCAATGTCGGACTTTCCTTAGCCCGCCTTGGGTTCTTCGTTGTGGCCATTGACGCCGACGTTGGCCTTCGTAACCTAGACCTCCTCTTAGGTCTCGAGAACCGCGTTAATTACACGGTCGTGGAGGTACTCAATGGTGATTGCCGACTGGACCAGGCATTGGTTCGAGACAAGCGCTGGTCAAACTTCGAATTGCTTTGCATTTCCAAAGCCAGGTCGAAACTCCCCATCGGATTCGGTGGGAAAGCGTTGGTTTGGCTAGTTGACGCTCTGAAAGCGCGTGAGGAAGGGTCTCCGGATTTCATACTGATAGATTGTCCGGCGGGTATCGATGCAGGGTTTATAACGGCAATAACCCCTGCAAATGAGGCGGTTTTGGTGACGACGCCGGACATAACTAGCTTAAGAGATGCGGATAGAGTGACGGGGCTATTAGAATGTGATGGGATAAGGGATATCAAGATGATAGTGAACAGAGTGAGGACGGATATGATAAAGGGAGAAGATATGATGTCGGTTTTGGATGTGCAAGAGATGCTGGGGTTGCCATTGTTAGGGGTGATTCCCGAGGATTCCGAGGTCATCAGAAGCACCAATAGAGGGTATCCTCTTGTCCTGAATAAGCCGCCCACGCTTGCTGGACTGGCGTTTGAGCAGGCTGCTTGGAGGCTTGTTGAGCAGGATAGTATGAAGGCTGTTATGGTTGAGGAGGAGCCCAAAAAGCGTGGATTTTTCTCATTTTTTGGAGGATAGGGACAACAAGGAAAGCTTGTTTGCTGGCCATTGGGATGGAAGACTTTGGGAATTGATCTTGCTAAGGACTGAGAGGAGCTATGTACAGTGAGTAAAGGTTGGTTGCCTCTGAATTCTTGCTAGTAATTTGAACTTTCTTTTAGTAGATAGGCTACGCTTGTAGGGTTTGGGACTTTGGGTTTTAGGTTTTGTGTTTGTTGCGTTTAGATTGAGGTGTACTCGAGTGCATTGTGGGGGCTTGTCTGAATAGTTTGTTGGTGTGAATTGTTGTTTAAAGATTTAGTTTTTTGCCCTAAAACTCATCTCTGGTCTGATCTTCTGATATTGCATTCAGAATCAAAACCGTTCTACATGATAAGCTAAGTTGAAATTTAGGAGCTTTAGACTCCCTTACTGCATTATCATGTCTTCAAAGCTTTTTCCCAAGAAACACAGTCAAAATTTTATTTGCTTTGGCTTACTATATAACTTTTAAGTTGCAATTCTTGTAAATCCAGTTTTAGACAACGCGGTTAAGACAATCAGTTGGTGACTTTGCTTTCCTTCCAAAATCTCAAGAATTTTATGAATGCCATGCCATGCCAAGATGGTTGCTTCTGCTTAGATTATGGTTTGCATAATCTCAGCAAATCTAACATCATACATTTTTCATTCCTTTACAATCATATATATACTAATACTAACTACATTTAATATGATCTGCATAACTTACAAAACATGTCATGGCATTTAATCATTGGATAATTCAATGATCTATCATCAATTCATAAGTAGGTGAACTAACTCACAAATACAATATCATTATCAGATGAATAATTACATACCATGTTATGAAATACAAAAATTTAAGATAGAAGTGGTGGGAGAAATAGGTTTTTTCCTCTTTAAATCATAATTTCATTTCACCATAGTTAATACTTATTAATAAAGGTTTAAAATTTAAAGTATTCATAAAGAAATATAAAGATTTTTGTTAATAGAGTATAAAATTGTGTATAGAAAAAATCAATACTAAAATTATACTATAATATTAAACTCAGGATATAACTCAATTGATTTGCAAAGTTACTTTTAAAAGATTACATGATACAAGTTTGAAAATCAAATCTCAGCAATTGTAATCTTTTTTTTTTTTTTTTTTTGTATCCAAGCATTATTTTTCTTTCAGTATATATATATATATATTATATAATGGTACAATAAAGATAATATATCCAAATATATAAGCTCTGAAAGGTAAATGGAATCCAGATGAAATTAGCAAGATAATTACAAGGTTAGGTGAACTTGCAAACCGGTAGACTGCTTAGGATTTTGAGCAGAGTTTGCTTTATAACCTAATTGGGTAAATAAAGAACTATTGCTGATAGCCAACCCTTTGCCCATTTGGTCGAGGGCCAAGTGAAAGAAGTCTTGGTGGTCTGAGGTTTGGCTTCATTTTTAAATTCATTATTATTATTATTATTTATCAATGAATTCAACAAATCATAGACTATATTCATTCACCAAAAAAGAGAGAATGTCTAAACTAAATACCATATAAAATTTTTTTGTATTAATCTTTTTGTCACTACGAGTTGTACAACTAGCTGCAAACCTTTTCTCAAGGAAAGCTTGAGTTTAAAGTTACAATGCTCATTCTCAGTGGGAAAAATGTGTAATTTCCCATGAGACTATCAGAGAGTACACACTATATATAAAAGTATATATTTATGATTCTTAAAAAATGATTTTCCTTTCCATTCCAATTCCCGAGGCATTACGTTCTTAAAGGTAAAAAATAGAAATATAAGCCTTTCTCCTGGAAAGAGGAAACAAAGATGATGAGATCAGCCCAAAATTTTCCATTTATGGTAACTAATGGAGACTCTACCACTGATAAATTGCTGGAAAAAAAAATGGAGCAGTAAGAAAAAATCGTCCGGAGCCCTTGCTTGATTTGATTCTCCTATGGTTGATCCCTTCCTCCAATTCTTGTAGCCCTCCCACTTCCTGCTCCTTTCAAAAATACAGTAATCTAAAGCAAACCCCCCAAAAAAAAAAAAATCTTTAACAGTTGACGACAGTGTCACCCTTGGCCATAGAAACAGCCCTTATGAGAGTCCCTTGAATTTTTCTAAATGATGGAGCTCATACCCTCACTCCTCCCCTCAAAAAAAAAAAAAAAAAAAAAAATCTATAAATCCAACCACCCTGTATGTAAGGCCCAACCCATCCCATCGCAATTTCCAACCAACATAAATAAGTACTAGTAAACTATTAAATAACTAATTATGAGCTTAATAATATTTAATATAATTATACGAATATAATATATATAAAATTTAAAAAATATAATATAATATAATATAAATATATTTTTAAAATTTATTTAATATAAATTATGAATATATCAAAATTTATATAAATATAAAAACTTTAAACATGATTATAATATAATAAAATATATGAATATAATATAAACACATGAATGATTAAGTCTATCAAATTATTACTATTTCTAATACCGTCAATGGTGGGGCTTTGCCCCATTTTTCTTTCCAAGTATCTGATCATGCAACAAAAAGAAAAAAAAAGCTCATAATCCGGAGTAGTTGTTAATTATAAAAGAAAAAGACGAGATACATAAAGATTATTATATGAA
>JBBYHO010000021.1:3701999-3721385 GCA_038382025.1 Adansonia gregorii
GGAAATCTCTCTATGGACTCAAGCAATCACCGAGAGCATGGTTTGACAGGTTCACCAAAGCTATTAAAAAATAAGGGCATTCACAACGGTAATCTGACCATACCCTCTTCATCAAGAGACATCAAGATGTTAAGATCACAATCTTTATTGTCTATGTTGATGATATTATTGTCATAAGGAACCATGAAGAGGAGATATCTCGATTGAAAAGGATTATGAGGAAAGAATCTGAGATCAAAGATCTTGGAGCTCCAAAGTATTTCCTCGGAAGGGAGATAGTAAGGTCAAGAAAAGGTATTTTCATTTCCCAATGAAAATATACCCTTGATCTGTTAAAGAAAACTGGTGTGCTTGGCTGTAAGCCTTCTGATACTCTAATGGATTCATTCAACAAAATTGGCTCAAAAGAGAACCAGGCTGCTATTGACAAAGGAAGGTATCAAAGGCTGGTTGGAAAGTTAATATATTTGTCCCATACGAGACCAGATATTTGCTTTACCGTGAGTGTGGTTAGTCTATTTATGAACAATCCTGCAGAAGAACATCAAGAAGCAGTCTACAGAATACTGCATTACTTAAAAATGACTCCAGGGAAAGGATTATTTTTCAAGAAGGGAAGTAGTCGAAACATAGAAATTTTCTCATATGTTGACTGGGCAGGATCACTAACAGATAGAAGATCGACCTCGGGATATTATACTTATGTATGGGGCAACCTAGTTACTTGGAGAAGTAAGAAGCAACCAGTCGTAGCAAGAAGCAGCGTTAAAGCTGAGTTTCGAGCCATGGCACATGGGATATGTGAGGGAATCTGGTTAACGAGACTCTTAGAGGAACTTCAAGTTCCAATCACAACATCAATGAAGTTGATGTGTGATAATCTGGCAGCTATCAGGATTGCTAAAAATCCAGTGCATCATGACAGAACCAAGCATGTTGAGATTGATCGACACTTTATCAAAGAAAAAATTGAGCAAAAGGTCCTAGAAGTTTGCTATACTCTTGCACAACAGCAGACGGCTAATATCCTTACTAAAGCTCTCTCAAGAGCTCAGTTTGAACAACATCTATCCAAGCTGGGAATGATTGACATATATTCTCCAGCTTGAGGGGGAGTGCAGATTTTCAGATTTCTGCAGATTTCCAAATTTTTGCAATCTGTAGAATTACTGATTTCCAGATTTTCTGATTTTCTAGATATCCTTAAATTATGAGATTTTGATTATGAAGAATTCTAATGTAATTATTTTTAATTTATAATTGATTTGTAATTACTCTAGTTACCTAAAATAATCTTAGTTTTAGTTGTATATATACCAATATTTTTCAAAATAGACGAATATGAGAAAAAAACTATTCTCCTCATTCTGTTCTAAACTCTCTGATCTATTCTTAACCTAGATTTCAACAGTACTTCATATAGATAACAAAGCTCTTGTATTCTTAGCACCGGCTTTTGGCAGATAGTATGGTACACTTTATTGATATTTGGAAACTGACTGATTTTTCACCCAAGTTAAAGCACTAAATTCCATGGTGCTTGATATTTCTCGAAGTTTTTTTTATAGAATTTATGTAATGTTACTGTCATTAACATTAATAAAGAACTATAACGTCATCTGTTTATATGTTGTATAATCTATTTAAGGCAATCGTTTTTTGATAAGGTTGTGCTGGTCCTATGATATTGCATGGGGCATGTATTTCCCTGATTGGTTAATTCTTATCATTTATTGTTTTACATAAAATTTGTACGTGTTTAGCTTGGCAGGATTTACTTTGCAAATGATCTCTGCTTTTTGCCTGTCATAGACAGTAGGCAGTCAATGAAAACTTTGACTAAGTGGAGTCTTTTGTAGCCATTTTCATCTCTTCCTTTTAATGGAGTATTGGGAAACATTATACTTTATTATTTCTGTTATTCATTTACTAATTGCTTCAGCCAACATTTTCTATCTGTTGGGTAATTGTAAATGCCGATAATGTATGACTGATAAGTTCAATTTCCTTTATCAACTACAGCATTGTCTAACTGCGCAAGTCACCTTGGATGATCACATAAAAGCTTATGCCTTATTGCCAGTGAAGGCCTCAAATCTCCTGACTGTAGCCTGGTATGTAATATCCGGTGGTGTACATTATAAACTGAATTGATGGAACGCTAGACTTCAACTTGGAAATGAGCTAATAAGTAATTTTACTTTCTTTTACCAGAAATTTTGAAGGTAGAGAAAGCTGATTATTTAATAGAAAATTATAACATTAAAATACATAAAAGGATTTCAGAGATTCATTTATTCATTTTCAGTTCCTATATCTTAGATTCTTCTGAGGATAAGATATGATTGTAATAGATTGCATAGAGGTAGTTTATAACTTATCACTTTCAAACCGAAAAGATAATTCCCTAGGCTGGAAGAGTTTTAATACGTTGTATATCATCCTTTCTGACAGGCATCTATCTTGAATATGCAAATGCCTTTTTTCTTCTAGTGTACCATTTATAAAAGCCTATAATCATTAAAGCTTTTCATTGTTCTGGATGAGTTAGTTTATGGACTATCTACCAGTTGTTTGATTAGTTCTCGTCATGATTGAACTCCACAAGCGAGTGCAAAATTCAACTTTAGTTGGCATAGTTTAAGTCTCATTCTGTCTTGGCTGCACAAGAAGGATCACTGTTGCTTATGTTTACTTTCACTTTTCTATCTTAATTCCTTGATTGGTTGCAGCATTAGTTTAACAAATTCTCTTCTTTCCCTTTTTATTTCATATTGATTCCTATTTTTTTTCCTTCTCCTGTTTCTTGATCCTAGCACAAAACTTCAGACTTCAGCTGTAAAATGTTGAATAATCACTTCATTTTTAATTCAATTACAAAAGAAAAGCACGTAAAAATCGAGGGGAAAAAAAGAAGAAATGTTAGTAGACAGCCATGGCTGATATTCTTATCCTAGACTGGAATGTCTGCCTCTTTTATCCTGCACCCATAAAGATGATTGTCAACCTCCTAATAACTACCAAGTTTTAAAGTTCTAGGAAACAATAAAATCTACAGGTTATACTGCTGCATGATGCATTCATTTGCTTGAGCCTACTCTTTATTTTGGTGCACTTTGTTTATTGATGATCATCAGCTTTGACACATAATTTGCAACTAGTCATTTTCTTTGTTCTGGTAAGATGCTAATATTAGTAAATGGGCAGCCAATGATGTCTTATGTCTTTCTGCTGCCTTTCTCAGTCTCATCTGTTTGTGCTTTTTTCAACTAGAAATACTCTTGGAAATATGCTCTTTGGTTTTTAGTAGTTGATGACACAACCGAAGAACAGACCAGGAAAATTATCTCTAGTATGTAATGAAAAATATTACATAATGGTCTCAGTTCACTGTTATAGACACAGAATTTAGTAAAATAACTTTGAATATTGATTTCTTCACCCCCCCCCCCAAAAAAAAAAAAAAAAACTCACCATTGATTTATATGCTTTTCTAAAGTACGGTTTGATATTAGGAAGTTCCAAAAGAAAAAAAAATGGTTCACAACAACACATCAGTTGCATAAAGGCTTTTATGTAAAAGAATGGTTCAAAACAAAACATTGATTTAGCAATACAACTATCCTTCCATATATTCTTTACCAGGGAAAGATGTTATAGAAAGAATTGCTGGCAGAATCTCAAGGGAACTTATATTACTTGGGCTCATGGTAAGTACCGCATATAAGTATACGTTGAACGCAAACATATTTATTTTTTTTAATTTGGATGATCGTGTGTGTTTATATATATATATATATATATTCATGTTAAGAATATATGCCGAAACATAAATATTTTAAAGAACATGAGCATTTTAAAGAAAATGAATAATCCAAAGAATCCTAGGAGGAAGAAGGTTAACGGCCAATGATATGGGCTTTAGCCCTAATTCTAATAAATTTATATTCACTAAAGATTTAGGGTTAATTTAACATTGTTATCTAAAAATTTGAGTTAAATAACTGTATTTAGAAATTATGATGAATAAATTTGGTTTAAAGTTTTTTAGGTGTTTAGTATTACTCTAAAAAATGCTGTAAGAAATTAAAATGTCAAAAATTATATATTTAAAATAATACTCGTTATAAGAATAATAAACTTATTTTATCTAAAAAGTCAGTTTTTAAATCGTAAAATTTTTATTTTGTTGGGTTTTCAGTTTGGGTTAGCAAATCATATGTTTAATTACAATAGCTAAAAATTTTTTTACCTATTTGATATTAAAACTGCGGTAAAACATAGTTTTTAACTTAGAAAACTTTGCTAAATGCAACTTTAGTTACGGGAAGTCAGAAAATGCATCAACCAAAACCGACGCGAGAAAGATCGTCTGATGGTTTGCAGATGGGCATTAACGATGGATGACTCTACAGCAAGCAACAGAGATAGACAATGAAAGATCCGTCGACTAACTTTGGTCGGATGTTTTAGAGATTGCAATTAATTAAGCTTCTTAATTGGACATTGTTGCTTATGAGATTGAAAACGTAATGCATATTGATTACTTATGATTTTGGGATCATTATGAACCCTACTAAGGACTCATTTGGATTCCATCCACCCCGAGTGCGGTGGAATCCGACCTTTTTTTCTTCACTTTTAGGGGTTTTATCCCCCCAACTGCACTGGAGGTGGATGCCACTGCCGTCAAAACCAATCAACCCTCCAGTTGCTCACTGGAGCCTGCGATGAGGATGAAAGTACAATTTAATCCTTTTTTTATTATATTAATTTATTTTTATTCAAATATTTTAAATTATTAATTTATTTAATAATAAATGAATTTACATAAGCATATAATAATTATTTAATCAATTAAAATATTTAACTAAATAAATAAAGTATTGTTTAATAAAATTTTAAATATTAAATACTATTATAAAGATAAGTTATCAATGCACTCTCATATTAATATATTTAATAGTCATTTTCTTTCGTATTTCACTGTTATCACTGCGTTTGAACAAAATGTATTTTTTACTATTTATTTTGATCTTATCGTTATAGTAACTAATCTAACACCTTCATGCTATTTTTAATCTCATTGTAGTCAAATTTACCCCCTGACTAAATGGATCCTAAATTATCCAAGGGGGTTTTGTTTCAATGAAATGAAAATTTTATTACAATTATATTTAGCATGCTATAGTAACGAAGTTGTTTGGTTCATGGAATGGATATTCAACGTAGTAGTTGATTATTATCTTTTTTCATGAAATTTTGAAACACTGATTCAGTGTCGACCCATTGAATAGTTATTATGATCTTGAGTGAAATAAAAAATTACTTTAAGAGATTCAAATCTCTTTTGTCAAAAATTCGAATCTCATAATATTTTATTCTATTAAATAAAATTCAATTTTAATTCAATTCTATTTTTATAAAATAACTATTATATTATAGTAAATCAAATATACCGTAAAAATTTTTAAAACTATATAAATAATCAAAGGTAATGCTTATTTTGAATTTAAAATTTAAATCAATTAGCAATACAAACAGTTTTAAAAAAATTAATTTCAAAATTTTAACTCCAAATCATAATTTTTTTTTCTTAAAAAAAAGGGGAAAAGATGATGCATATTTTTATTATCTGTCAAAAGCTACAGCTTTTGGGACCGTCAAATTATTAGATCACGGCGTACCAGTTGTTTTCAGTTTGTTGCCAATCCGGTTAAAGTCTTGGGCCAAACCGTGTCACCTCACGAAACCAAAGTTAGCGTGAAAAATTGGATGACACAGGTTTTGTAGGTCGAGATTATGTCCACGTCTTCTAATTATTGCTCCTCTTCCCTTTCCAATGCTAATTAATTTGCACCAACTCTCTTTTCATTTCTTTTTTTCTTCTTTTTTGTTATTTAGAATTTAATTCTTTAAAAAAACATATTGTTGACTATAGAGTAAGCAAAAAAAAAAAAAAATGTTGCGAGAAACAATTGAATTGGCGATTCTTTTGTCTTTCATCTTTTTAACTTTGCTTTTCAAACGGGTATACAATTACAAACATCATCTATTCCTTAGCACGTTGGATATCTTTCATTAAATACCCTAAATCAGATAATAATCATTAGTTTATAAAATACGAGTTTTTATTAATATATATTAGATTAAGTGATAAAAATTTGATTTCTTTGAAATAATGTTTCAATTTTTAAATTTTATAAATGAAAAAATAGATGTTATCAAAAAAAATTTTTTTCTTTTAGGTTTAACCCGATTCAATTTTAAAATAATTAAAATTAATATAAATATTGATGTCATGCAAGTTACTCTTTCTGTTTTTTTTTTTCTTTTAAATAAGTTTAGTGTAATTATAATGTGATTTAGCCGCATGATCGGCGCTCAAGAAATGCTCTTTATTGATGCAAAGATAATTCAACTTTATTTGATATAAAATATTATTTATTTTAAAATAATATACATATTATTTTTATAATTTTATTTTTTAAAAAAATACACCTCAATCGAAAAAAATAACTTTTATTTTATAAACCTCAAATCATAGCTCATAACTTTTAACTCATTAATATAAAATTATTATATTACTCTAACACTTTTAATAAAATTGATTAACTGTCTACATCTTTTTCTTGCTCTTCTAAATGTCATGTCATTTAATAATATTGATTAGGTATTATAATTTTTTTTAAAATAGACAATTGAATACTAGAAAAAAGGGGTAAATGACATGTTTGGGATCATTTAATTTTTCAAGTACTTTTATTTTAATCATTTTTTAACTTTTGAAAAAGAAAAATAATTTAGTAACTAGCCTTTGTGGAATGTTTTAATATTTTGATTTTGTCGTCATAACTGATTATCAGAATGGCATTACAATACATTTGATCATTAACGATTATGATACTTAATATAATAAATTATTTCATTATTTTTGTTATTTATGTTAAAACATCTTAAAATAATACTAAGATAAGCTCTAAAAGTTTATTAAAAAAAAGTAAATAAACCCTTGATTTAGGAGATTCACCACTGTTTAACCACTGTAAACTTAAATAGAATGAACATTTGATTTACATACATAGATAAGTGAATAAGGTCGATATAAGAAAAAAATATGAACACTAAAATTTTTTCATTATTTTTTAAAAAGTTTGGCATCCGTTAAAATTCTCAAAATAAAAAGATATAATTATTATTTTTTTTAACTTCATAAAGATTATAGATTTGATACATTAAGTCTTTCTATGATTAAACGTTTGTATAGACACCCATTAGGAGGATCGATTACTCTTTTAATCTTTACTCTAAAAGTAATCTGGTTATAAAACATGCTCCAAAAATCAAAACCCAAGCCTCCCTCTTGCATATCCTGCTATTTACCTTTAAATATTTGCTTGAAAATACTGAAAAACCTCGTACTGCTGCACTGTTGCAGCAGACATCAACAAAAGCCAAACCGTCCTTCTATAAATCTCCACACTACCAGACCAGCCCTAGTTAGTCTTACCCACCCCCATAGTTTTACTCTCACATTCAGGAACCTTTTTCATTTTCCTTTCGAAAGAAATGGTTTAAGTCCTCAGATGCATTTACAACAACAACCTACAACTTTTGCTAAATTTTGAGGAGATGATGATGACGATGATAATAATAATAATACAGAAGTATCATATTCAACGAACTTAACTACCTTAACTAATCAAAAGAAATCGAAAAACAACAAAGGCAAACTGCCAAAACAAAGGCAGAAACCTTAAAAATTTTAAACCAAAGAAAAATTAAAAATAAAAATTACTGATCAAGTGCATTAGGCCCAGTACAGTAACTCACGATATGATTCCAAACCCACTGAACCAAGTACCTCCGTCTGATCCCATTCATGTTATACGTGGCACCATCTCGCTCGTTCAATAGCTGTCCCGTGTAAGACCCACCACCCCCAGTTCCATAAATACCCTCGCATAAATCCGCTATTTCCACTGGAGCTACTGGGTCTTGCCCGGCGTACCAAGCGTTCACCAATGGGTTGGTTGCCAGCTCGGCAACCTCGTGCCCGATCACGCTTATCATCCCGTCCACTCCCACCTCACCGTTGGGTGACTTTAACGGCTTCAAACCCTTCATGTATTCCGGAACGGCGAAGGGATAGGCGCACACTCCGGGGCAAAGCTTCGCAGAGTTACCCACCCACGCGTATGGGAGCGTGTAGCCCACGATGGATGGGAATGTGAAATAGTGGAACCCACACACTTGGCCGCAAAAATCCTGGACGTACACGTCGTCGGATGTGAGCAACAGGAAGAGCCCGCTCTTGGGATTTATTGGCAACGGCTTCGTACTCGCCGTTACGGCGCTTTTTATCACGGACTGTATCGATAAGCGCGTGAGAGATTTCCCATGTGAGTAAAAACGATCGTTTTTCTCTTCCCCTAAACGCACCGTACGGGAGATGTTGGCGCCCGTTTGGTCAGTGTACAGCTGTACGGTCTTCCACCACCCGGCGACCGAAGGGTGCTCGGCATTGACGGCCGAGATTGAGTTGATGAACTCGCGGATGATCTTCTTCTGGGATTTCTGCCATCAGCCGTACCATATTATGTGAATGGTGATGTTGGCGGTGAGGACTGGGCCCATGTGGTATCTCATTTGGACGAACTCTGATGAACCCTCGAATTTCTTGGAGCCTCCGAACATTAAATCGGAGCTGTTGAGTTTTAAGTGGGGCCATGGACGATATCCGACGACCGGGGCTACTATCAGCAGTACAGAAACTGCGATGAGACTGAGAAGCACCGGAGGGCGGCCCATGTTAGCAAGTGGAATTGAAGATAGTGGGAAAAAAGGAAATAGAAGGCTACAATAGGACACAAGTATTTGCGATTAAGAGCGTATAAATATAGAGAGAGGGGATTCAGAAATCAAATTTGAAAAGTGAAAAATAAAAGGAAGAAAAAGATATTTAGAATTTTTATAGGGCATTGATTTGCGGGTAATGGAGGACAGCTGATGGATTCTTTAAAGTGAAGAGTGAAGAGAGGAGGAGAGGCGAAGGAAGGGAAGGTGGCAAAAGTGGAGCCTACGGGGTTCAGAGTGGTGGCATTATGATGATGACGATGATGATGGTTTTGACCGGCTGATCTTTGATCTGATTAACTTTTTTTTACTGATAGCACCGGAAAATAACAAAGAGGGGATGATGAGGATATTTTGGGGGATTGAGACGTAATTTTATGGTGTTACTTTTGTATGAATTTTGGAGGGACCGGACCACGAGTGTTCCCTCCCTCCGAATCTGGGGATGAACGCTGTGTTTTTCTCGAGCTCCTGACCCCGTATAATGCAGATTTGTCTGTGGTTTCTGGCCGTGCATCATATGTCTTAAAATGCATTGGACTGACTACAACTATAAAAAAAATTAGTAGTTATGCGCATATTTACCCTTACACGTTTGAATATATATATATATATACAATTAATAAATTATAAAATAATATTTTATTAATAAACTAAAAATAAATAAATGTTAATGATTATGTTTTTTAATGAGTATGATCAGTCGTCACCGACCTTAATATTTACTTTTGTGGGCCAATTAATATTATGATTTATGTTAAATTTATGCCATGCAAATAATATATTAAAAAAATTAATAAATCTCATAAAATTATTGAATAAAAATATTATTATGATAGCATTAAACTTTTAAAAATAAAAGATTTTTAAATTTATAGTAAAAAGAAAAAACTATAAATTCATCAAATATTATATACATATTTCACGTATTTAAGTTATTAAAATTATATTATAATCTATAAAAGTTTTAGTACTTTTCACTTCGATAAAAAGTAAGTGTATAAAATGAATATACGGGATGAGTGCATGTATCACTATTTATAATAAAATTATTAATTACATAGTCTTATTAATGATTTATGAGAAATTTTTTTGGCAATTTAAAATTGAAATAAAAAATAAATAAACCAATCGTTAAACAATATATTTTTCAACGAAAAGAAAAAAATAAATATAATTTTAAAAAAAATGAAAATTAGAAACTTCGGAATTACAAATTATAATTTTATCCTAACGTTAAATAAAATGATTTCCAACTTGATTTTTTCCTTTTTGGAAGAAAGATTGAATAACAACATGGGATAGAGTTAGAGAGTAAAATTAGAAGTGAAACTTATATTAAGTGAATAAGTTGTAATGAGTTTAAAAGAAAAGATAAACACATATTTGGTACTTTGTTGAATATTTGGAGTTTTGTCAAAAGTAAAAAAAATAATTTGGTTTTGGTTTTTGTTAAGTTTAAAAGATTGTAATTTAAAAGTAATAATAAATCTCTATTTAAAAAAATAATAACTCTCTTAATTTTAAAGATTCGTAAATTAAATTTTAAATTAAAATAAAATTAAGAATTTTAGTATTAATGAGTCAATTTAACTTTATTTAATATTAACATATATATTAAATTTTTTTAAAAACTTTGGGATCATCATGTAGTTCATTGTCAATATATATGTTTTACATACATATATATATATATATATATATATGAAATAAGGATACATTCATTAATTTGTGAAAGGAAGATTAGCATACATGGATACAATATCATAATGACAAACCAAGAACATCTTTATCCAGTACATTTT
The DNA here is from genome assembly GCA_038382025.1 of Adansonia gregorii. Classification (NCBI taxonomy): domain Eukaryota; kingdom Viridiplantae; phylum Streptophyta; class Magnoliopsida; order Malvales; family Malvaceae; genus Adansonia; species Adansonia gregorii. The sequence continues at coordinate 3,712,661 of JBBYHO010000021.1, forward strand.
TTCATTTATCTCGGACTCATACTTAGACAAAAGCATGAGCAAATCCATTTGAAAATGGCCATCACTTGAAAAAATAAAATAAATAAAATAAAAATGAATTGTTTAAAATTAGAGTATATTTTTCTTCCAAAGACCAAAAAATCATAATAGTTTCACTTTTTTTTCTTTTTCAAAATCAAGTGTATTAAAAGTGGAGACATTGTTCTTTGCATTTATCTTTTTAATTTTTTAATATCAGTCCATCTTTATGATATGAATTTATTTAAAAGGACATGAATATTTACAACCTATTTGGTTATATCTATACCTACGATCAAGGCGAAGCTACAAATCTTGATAAGAGGAGTCGAGATATACACACGAAGAGTTAAAGTAAAAATTAAGTGTGAAATAAACCTATTAAAAGATCGAATTATCTGTTGGCTAGAATCAGATTATACCTTACATAAATAAAATTTTACGGAAATTGACCTAACATGGTCCATAGACAATTCCAATATAAAATATTAAATTTAGATATTATATATGTGATATTAAATTTACTAATAATATATAAACTCTTTGTAATGAAATAAATTTGTAAATTTTTAAGTATTATAACTCAGGTTGAATATAAAAAAATTAATAAGAAATAAAATTTCAATGTAAAAAAAATCTATGGTCTTAAAATATGTATAAAATTAATACAGATTATAAAGAAAACCAAAGAATCACTTATATTTAGAAAAAAAAAACAACCTAAGTAAAATGCACCATTATTATTAGAATTATAATGGTTTAATTTTTCTTTATTTGTTTTTCCTAGCATGAAAATGAAAAATACCATATACAATAATTAAATATATTTATCAAATCGATTAAAAAGGATAAATAAAGAGAATTAAGTTAATAATAATGAATGAGATTTAAATTATATGCATTACAAAATTTATTATACCGAACAATTTCAACAAAAAGAGACTAAATTGAATATTTTATTTTATTTTCCAACAAAGAGGTAAAAGCATTTGACATATTTAAGAAAATTGGGGGGGGGGGCAGCCTCCTTCCTACGCCCTTGCCCACGGTGAATTTACATTTTAAGAAAAAATAAATAAAGAAGTAAAATTGGAAGGGTTAAAAAGTATATCCTTTTAACTACAAGGAATAAGAAAAAAGAAAAATTGTAGTTAGCCATCGAATCTCATTATCAAGTGTTTTTGAAACATTACTCAAAACATTCTTTAAGGTGAATTTTATTTATCATTTTTAACACATTGGATAAGATGCTATTACGAATGTAATAATATTAAATAATAAATAAGCACAAAAAATTAATATTAAATAATACCTTTAAAACATTAATTAGTGAAATTTTTTTATTATATTAGTATTGATATCGATGTAGTTGAAACTATAAATGTGCTTTAAAATTGACAATATCCATATTCACACGTATTTAGATATTATATATTCATATAAATTAAAATATATTAATAATTTATATTATATAAATTTTAATATATTTGTATATTCATATCATGATTATAATTTTTTATATTATATAATTATATTATATATAAAATAAACCTATTCAAAGAACAAGCCTAGATTTAGTTTTTATTTATTTATTGAGATCGACCGGAATCAATCTTAATTACTGCTTATTTAAAAAAATAATTATTTTATGTAATTATAAAAATATATAATTAATAAAAAATAATTTTTAATAACAAATTTGGTCAACAGGATGATTTAAGTAAAATTTAAATCTAAATAAAAAATTAAAATTTTTTCAACCATATTTTTATTTTAAATTTTTTATAGGATAACTTAACTAGAATATTATACATACAACATTATCATTTGTAAAATTATTGAATCGAGGCGCAGTGCAACCCAAAAACAGCAGAGTAGAATATCCAGAAAGTAGAAAAGATGGTTTCAAAAGATAAGTGGGAGTGGAGCGAGCAGAGGAGAATGGATTAGGGCTCAAGCTAATCACGGAGTAATATGCGGCGCGCCTTCCAATCATCACATTTGGACATAAAGCCATTAACAATCTCACAGCTCATATTCGGAGGACCCCCCGTTTTAATGTAAGCGCCCCACAATTAACAACTGCACCAATCAAAATACTGTTGTGGGGACGTCTCCCGACTCTGATGTCACCTTTGCCCCATTCACGCGCCCAGTCCCCGACATCTTTAACATGCCTTTACACGTTCATCGGGCCGCTGCTAGCGAGACAGGGTCGCGGAAACTTTGGGAGTTAGGTTTTGATTGGATTGCATCGCACGAAGAAATTGTGGCAGGAAAGCCTCTCACTTATCTCACTTTCACTGGTGAGTTTGGATCACTCCGAGTGAAGTGAAAAAATCTGATCGGCCACTCTAGTTTTACGAGACGGTTAAGGGTTTAATTAGCTAATTGGACCTTCAGAAGGGGGAAAAAAAAAAAATCCTTTTTTTGCTCTTTTCATTTTTTAATTTTTAATTATTTTATTTTTAATATAATTAATATTTTAATTATTACTTAATATAAATATAATTTTTAATGTTTTTACTTTTAATTTTATTTAATAATAATTTATTTTTAATATAAATAATATTTAAATTATTATTTAATGTGAATATAATATTTTAATGTAAATGTAATTTTTAATACATATTATTATTTAATATAAATATAATTCAAATAAATTTTTAATATAAATATAATTTTAATTATTATTTAACATATATATAATTTTTAATTATTTATTATAAATACACATATTTTAATCAAATATTTTTAATGATAATTTTTTATCTTCACCTATCACTACTACTATGATTGAATCTAAATACATATTTCATCATTGATTTCATTCTTATCGCTATAATAATTAATTTTATTGTCATTGTTATGTTCAATCTCAAGAGAGCTAATGTCACTGCTCACTCAAATGGACTCGTAGTAGGGGGTGTCTCATCGGTGTTAGGTTACATACTCTACCTTCAACCAATTATTAAGATTACAACACGTTATTTTTTATTTTTAATAAAAAAATCTCATATCAAGATAAAAAATTATATATATTAAAATTTAAATTTATTAAATATTATTTTTAAAAATAATGACATAAATTATTTAAATTAAGTTTCTACTTTCTGGTTCAACATACGTTCATTTAGAATGAGTGAAACACGACAAGGTTGATTCTTCGGAGAAATTATTGAACCTGCTTAGTCTTGGGAGTTTCATGTTACATAAGCGGGGCTTCTTCGCTTCGTTTTCATGCACATTGTACAGTTCACATTTATTATTATTATTATTATTTTTATGTTAATGCATTTATAATTTCTGTCGCATTTTAATTGGGATTATGAATTATAAAGCCCATTTTATGGGATTTATTTTTTATTATTTTCAGTTTATTTTTATTTAATATAATTTTAATTATCATTTATTATAAATATAATTTTTGAATTTATAATTACATTATATACATACAATAACTAGAATATAAGAAGTAATAGATAAAATCGCATGTAATTATTATTTTTCATAATTATTTTATACACTAACATTGAAATATAAAAACTTTTACAAATGAAACTAGTAACATGATACATATATCTTTTCAAATAATTTTAAAAAATAAATAAATAAAACACGTATTATCTTTAAACTTTTGCATTACACTGTTGATACATTGGTTAACTATACTTTCTTTTTCTTTTTTCTTTTTTAAGACAGTGTTACTATACGGGAAAATAGAAATATAAATACGAAGGACTTCAAAAAGGAACCAAAAAAGAAGTACAAAATTAGAACTTCCCCATTAGTAAATCATCTGCATAGCATTATCTTCCCTTAAAAGTGTAATAAAAACGAAGACTCTGAATTTTACGATTAAAATTGTTGATATAGTTGAAAATGTTCTTCATTTTTATTCATTCTTCTAACCACATAATGAAGTACTTTTATATATAATATATAGTATCCTCGATTGTCTTTGTAGATGAAGTTTCTAAAATTTCATGGTTACAGCAAAAGAAGCGAGAAAATTAAAGGGTCTAAAATTCCAATTCTTTTATGGACGTAACTAAGTGTATTTAGTACTTATTAATTAGTTTGTAGTCGATTCCAACTAGTTTGAAAATGGAGTTCACGAGTTACATTACATGCCTTGAAAAATGGTTGCACCAACAAAACTTTGGTGTTCACAATGATTAGGGGGCACACATTATATGAGAAATCCTGCATTATACATAGCCAGTATCTTGGGAGTCGACTCTTTCCTTTATTTATTTTTTCATGTAGAATATTTAAACCAATATAGCAGAAGTGCTGTTGCCTGAGAAGGAAATGTGCATGGAGTAGGTGGGAGAAATCCATGGAAGTTCCCCCTCTAAGCTGTCATTTACAATAAATTAAAAACACAAACAACAGGTTCTTGAGAGAGACCCGATGAGTTGTTTGATAGTTTTAGTTTATATTAACACGAGAAAGTTGTTGAACTGGTCCAGTCCGTGTGAATGTGAAGATAAAAACTCCAATCTTAGATACTGATTTGTTGGGCTGGTCGGTCTTCTGTTGTTATGAGCTTTATTTATTTTTTAACTTTATTGATCAAAAATTTTTTTCGAACTCGAAATATAATTTAATTAATTTATATAATTATTGTAAAAAAATAATATTTAAAAGATTTAAAGATTTTAATTTTAAAATTTGCATATATTTTTTATCTCATATTACAGATTCCTTTCTACAAAGAAATATATATTTTCAAAAGATATATGGCCATTTTATCACTGCTATCATTTAATTTATAAGACTGGGATTGTCTTATAAATTAGTAGAATTTCTTCGTAGGACACAATTACGAAATTAAAACTAACACTAATCAATGGAAAGTGGAAACCTTAAAAGTTTTATAATTCGTTCAATGAAAATGTCTTAAAACTAAGCTGGCAACAACTCGGTCCCAAAGTAAAAGTAAAGTTGATGATGCAGACAAGAATAAACCCCAGTCAAATTTATAAATCTAAGCATTAAATTGGCAGTTGAATTCTTTTTTCTAATTATTAAGGGCTATGACATTATAGACGGGCACTTGGAAATTGTTGATTTTCTAAGTATTTAATAATATTAATTTTGGTATTGTACTGTCAAATTGTTTATGATATAAAGTTTTAACATCCTTATATATAAGTGATGATATATTATTAATTAATTAAATGATGACATATGAAGCACTTGAATTTTTAAAATTAATATATAAATTTTTGTAAAAAAAGAAAAGTTATTTTAAAAATATAAAAATATTTAAAATTATAGTTTTAAAATATATATTAAAAATATATTTTAAAAATGAATTTTAAAAGAATTTATAATTTGATAAAAACCAAGTTAGTAACAAAAATTTTTAAATTCTTTCTTTTTTCTTTTTGAACGTACGAAAAAGTGATCACTATGATGCCTCCTATGAAGCTTTCCTGGGACTGATGGCATTTGTTTTCATCAAAGCATTGGAATAACTTTCAGCGATATGAGACACCTCACTCTGTTTCATTTAGCTGCTTTCTAAAATCTTTATTTCTAAAATCACAGTCAAAGGCATTTCAAATAAACTGTGTACCATTAATATAAACATGCATCTCAAAATAGAGATGAAATTTTCCAACGAAGAAAGAATGAACTGGGTTAGTGAACTTCGAGGAAATATCAGTCTGATGCAATCATCAAATAGAAATGCATAATTACCTCATTAAACAATGAATCATACAGGGCCATAAAGACCATTTTGTCCAAAAGCTGCACATGCCTTTCTATAATGTTCTACTTGCAGCTATGAACAACCAACAATATTTGCTTGAAATCACTAGATCAGATATGAACATCCTTGGCAATTAGCATTAACAAAAGATATACGAGGAAACAATTAAAATGATCAATCAAACAAATAATTAGATCTAACGACATTGACATGCAAATTTAAAGGGGGAAAATTGGAACTTTTTATTGTTCTTTAGTTGCTTGCTGACCACAAACTTAGTCTTAGAATAAAAGGAACCCGCGAAATTCGGAGTATAGACTTCCTTAAACTCGATATTCGATCAAAGAAACAACCCATAGCGTAATTAATCAAGACAAGGCCGTTGTTTCTACAAGCATCGGCATGGGTAAGAGTTTCGACCATATTGGTTCTGATGGTCTCGATCTTATGGGACTCCCATCAGTCGACGTTTAGACATCCGGTGACTCCTGCAGCATTGAACACATGGGTTGGCTTCACGGCAGAATTGGGGATTAGTTTTTTTTTTTTTCTTTTATAAATTTGGTTTTTATTCGATTATAAATTCTTTTAAAAATCATTTTTTTTCAAATAAATTTAATATAATTATGTGGAATTTTTAAGGACACGTGATTCAAGTTTTAATTTGGTAGGAGTTAGACAATTTGTAAGAAACTAACCAGTCCGATACTATATTAATATAGGAAAAAAATACTTTAAGTATGCAAATTAATATTCTAGAAGCATCGTATTGTATCGATATATTTATTAAAATTTTAAAGTTATTTATAATATTAATCTTATATTTATATGTCGATAAACTTGTTCACAGGATGCGGAATCCACTAGATTAATTAGGCTCGAGCTTGAGTTTATATTTTTTTCTTTTTCTTCAACTTGAAATTATGATTTTAGATTAAAATAATATATTTTTATTTAAATTTAATTATAAATTATATAAAATATTAATATAAAATTAATTTTTTAATAAAATAAATTTAAATTCAAATGAATTAATTAAATCAAATTTAAATTTTTTTCGAATCATACTAAATCGATCTATAAACACTTTTACTAGCTAGTAAGTCCACCCGGGTTACAGCAGGGTGATTTTGAATTGATTTTGGGTGAAACATTATGCTGTTTTTTCTCCATTCCATCAGCCGCTCGCTCCACTTTTGAAGCCAAATACTGATTCAAATATTTTTCATCACAGTTATAGTTTCTTTATTGGGAAGAACGATGAGGAGGGAAGGAAAAAAAAGGCTACCGAGAGCATATTTTGGTGATTTAATAAAAGTTTGTCCCAAAACATGATGGTAGTTCGGCGTGAAATGATGAGAGCAATAATGATTTGTGAAATGGAACAAGAACCGAAAGAATCCATAAATTATGATTTTATAATTGTACACAACATTTTTACTTTTACATGCTGGAAAAAAGAAAGAAGAATGGAAAAAACAACAGTTTTTTGTTGGGTCACGTTCCTTTAACTTTGGCACACGAATCCCTGCAATCAATACTGCTCTTCCGAAAATGATGGAATTGGAAATTGATCGCCTGTTATTTTGCGTTTTAACTGACGGCCATTTCATTAGAATTCGAGTCTTTGACTACATCTTTCAGTCATAACATTTTTAGGTAAGATTTTTTTTTATTTATTTTTTTAGCAATGCATTTTTAGGTAAGATAGTTCCCCCGTGATTTGATCCCAAATATGGAAAAAAATTGAATTTCGTGTACCTAAGGCAGAACCCTTGCTGCACATGTTCAAGTGCAAGGGTGTAAGCAATGCTAACTTTTTTTTTGGGGTAAAAATGAACCAAAAAATGTTTTTGAGTAAAATTTAATTTTGATTTGTAGCCTGACATTTGTTCTAATTAAATAGTTACTCATGAAAAACGTTCATAGAATTTTAATTCAAGAATGTACATATTAAAGAGACGTGCTGATTTCAATCAAACTAGATTCTCAAGACTCAAGGTGTAAAAAGCTCTTAAGCATTGCTTACTTCGCTTAATTTTTTCTTAAAGTGAAGTTAATTAGTTTTTTTCATGCACTAAAAATGTTTAAGATCTTATTTCTATCGCTAGAGTACATTTTTTGATAAATTAAAAATAAAAAATATAATCGAACATAAACTTACATAATTGTTCTAACGTATCCTTAATCATTAAATTAAAAAGTTATTGACAAAACTAAAGTACTTTTAATTTTTATTAATCTAATTTGGTACATTAGCTCAATAATATTTCATGTCAGCATTTTACTTTTTTCTTATTTAAAAAAAAATGCACCCACAGATTTCATTCTTCTTTTTATCCTTACTCCCTTGTCTCTTCTATAACCAAATACATCTATTTCTTTTCCAAAAAAAAAGGAAGAAATAAACAGAAAAGAAATAAAGAAACAATACAATACAAATAGAAATGGAAACAGGATTGAGTAGATAATGAAACTTTAGATGAAGAAACAAATCTCTTATCCTCACAGAAAACCAAAATTAGTGAGTTGGAAGCTGCCTATACATATATATATTTTTCAAATTTCGTTTTCTTTGTTGTTCCTTTTATACTAACGATATGGGTAAATCTTAAGAAGAAAAGGAGAGAATTTGAAATACTAAAAACAAAAATTTCAATAGAAGTAAATATGCTTTGTTTTATTCCCCAAATAACCCCTTATAGGTAAGTAAAAGCATGAACCATCCCTGGCCATCATCATTTTTGTTATTTGTATATTAATTATCAAAAAAAAAAAAGCATAAACCATCAAAAACCAAGCATCTCTACCCATTCACCTCTTAGGCTCCAAAAAAGAACAAGTGTTCTTCAAGTTTTAATTCAACAACCCTTTCTTCCTCCTGCTTAACAATAATATGGATTTCATTTGAAAATTTCTGTTAGTTGATCTACCATGAGATCCATATCTTCGCTATCCACATCTCCCTCCAAGTTTAGAGTT
>JBBYHO010000021.1:3761224-3772675 GCA_038382025.1 Adansonia gregorii
GGGAACAAAATTTACCATGCTTTGGTGTGCGTCGTAAGATCCAGTAGAGATTAGAAGTACTCTTATTAGACTGTTTTACATTTTTTTTTTTTTTCGTCAATGGCAATGCTGCTGTAATCTGAACTTTAGATTATGGGTGACTGCTTGCATAGTTGCGTTGTAGGGGAGAATATCTAACATCTAAGCATTTCCTCTTCCGTTTTTGAAAAGTGGGTCACAACCCAAAAGACTTCACGACATAAAAGAAAAGCCCAAACCCCATGGTTATTATCTTATATTCGGGTAATCATGGGCTAAAAATCTACAACCCGACCCGCAAAATAATTAAGTCCAGCGAAAAAACCCTAACCCTTGTAGTAAAGCTCCTCGCCACCCCGCGCATAAATATACAAAGCTTTTCTGTCTCGCTTCTCCGTCATTTTTTGACAAAAAGAGGCAGCGGCTTCAAGCTTCCCTTCTCTCGCTTCTTCCAGGTTTCCTTCTGTCTTTCTTCTTTTTCTTCGTATGCTTCATGTGCAAAAAACTTTCCTTGGAATAGGGTTTAGATTAATGCACAAAAAATATATATGGGCTTAGATTTTCTTTATTCGTGGGTTTTCTGTGTAGTCTACTTTAGCATGCTTTTACTTTCATTTTTGTTGTTGTCTTTTTAGACGCTTGATCTTCAATCAAACAAGTAAAACCCCACAATCTTTGGATTAAAACTTTTTTCCCGTTTCTCCAATATGTGCGTTTACTGGTGTGGTTTTATTCTATCATCGGAAAAGTATCAGCCTTTTGTTGGACGTTAGCTGATTTCTGGCTTGCTTTACATAATTTGGGGTTTTTTACTTTGCGAGGAATATGGTCACGTTTGGTTGCGCGTAGATTCAGTAGTTAGACTTCAATGTTGAATCTCTTGTTGTGAGGAACAGAGAGAATCCTTATTGTTTTAGCCTTTTAGGATAGACTATCCTAATTGGTTCAGGCTTTAAATTGCTGATAAAGATACTAAGTCCATACTTATTAGATAATTGTAACAAATCCAACAGCTCTTCAAATTCTTGATAATACTCTTCTGCTGTGTTTACTTAAGACTAACCAATTTGTACATTGGATATCTGATTTCTGTATCACAGAACTTGGTCCTCTACTCAGACACATACTGACCTCTAACATCAAGCAGTTTACTGTTTAGCTTTGTTCTTCATGTACCTCTGGTGCTGTTTAAGGGCTATACCCTTGAAATTCATTATTACCATCCTTACTTTGTCTTGCTTCTGAGTTTGATCTGCTTCAAACAACTGTTCTATTTTAAGCATCCATCCTTGAAAACCCTGCCATCGAATCTTGTATATTTGACCTTGGAGTATGTGATCTGAATCCTGGAACTTTCCAATGTTTCTGGCAGCTACCCAGGTCCTTGATTTGTAACGTTGTTGACCAGAACGTGGAGAAGCCAACTTCCACGGAATTGTTAGATCCCATCCGCTTATTGAGCCTTCCATCTTCTGCATCATTTGTTTGAACACTCCTCATTTCTCCTCCTGAACTTTCCGATCCCATTTTGCATTTCGGATCGCAGCTCCATTTTCAATTGCTCCTTAGTAATTTCCAGCTTGGAGTTGATCCTGTAAATTCCTTCACCTACTGACCCATTTCTTTTTGAATTCTAGTAGTTCCTTCTGCCATAGCCAGGACTGCTAGAAATTGGAGTGTGAATTTAACTGCCTCCGCCCTCTAATATTGTTTATGCATTGATATTTCTAACGAAAAGCTGACTCAGGACAATCATTTATAATTTTTGACAGAAAATGATGCATAACATAATCCATTGAGCTTTGAGCCACAGTATTTGGATTGTTACAGATTTATTTCCATAGTTTTAAGATTTTGAATTTTGTGAATTAGTTTTGGATGAGAATTTTTTATTTATTGGAATTGATTGTTCTGAACAGAAGAGAAAAGTAGGATAAGAACGATGGCGTATGCTGCAATGAAGCCGACCAAGCCTGGTTTGGAGGAGCCCCAGGAGCAGATTCACAAGATCAGAATCACTCTCTCCTCCAAGAATGTGAAAAACCTTGAGAAAGGTATAACTATTCTGCATGGAAATATGATTATATTTTGATACCCCTATAATTTTTTACTATCAAATCTCCTTTTTCTTAGTGTAATTTCATATAGGGATTAATACTTTTATCTGAAGGTCTGATTAATGATATGGATTCAATTGATGGACTTAGTATTGGTTAGTCTAATACTTTTCTGTTTTATTGATAGTTTGTGCTGATCTGGTTCGCGGGGCCAAGGATAAGAGATTGAGGGTTAAGGGACCTGTGAGAATGCCTACCAAGGTTCTTCACATCACCACAAGGAAGTCTCCCTGTGGTGAAGGTATTTTACTTAACCTTGAGCCCGACTGACATTTTATTGTGTATCTTATATTTACTCAATTGCTTATATTCAGACTGTTTAACTCTACCGTTAAACATGTTTCAAAAACTAATTTATAACAAATATTGCAGTTCCTTGTTTCTTGGAAATGAAGTTAGAAATGGTATCTTGTGGCCTATACATGGCTGGGCTACCCATCCGGGCAGGGCCTTGGACATAGCTTTTCTTTATTTGGATTGGCCGCTTCTGATTTACTATTTTATTTAAATTTAATTACAAATATATAAATATTAATATGAAAATAATTTTTTTAATTTTTTTTAGTTTTTTGCATAGTAATTCTGGTTTTCGGGCCAGCTCGGGCCTGATTTGGATCTGGGCAAGAAATATAAAAAATTGTAGGACCACGGCTTGTTCTGGCCCATGGACACCACTGCTTGTGGGCGAGAATATAATGTTGCAATCTTTTCTTTTCCTTGGTAATTGGAACACCGTGTGGGATTACATGTAAGTAATTACATGCCATTTAGTACTGTATGCTTTTGAATTCTACATCCATCCCTTACATAAAAAAGGGGTAAAATCTTTAAGGAACTTTCATTTGCTACCTTTTTGCATGTTCTGATATGTTGACCCTTTCCTTTCTAACAGAAGTTTTGAATACTTGAGCTTAATTGTCTTTGCCGGTTATGGTTGGGGTTTGTGTGATACATATGCCAATCTGAATAATAACAAAGTCAAGTATGCTAGGGGCTTTGATTTAACAAGAGTCAAGTTTTTTGGACAATTTATGAAACTATTTTTGTCCTTGTAGGGACTAATACATGGGATCGATTTGAGCTCCGTGTTCATAAGAGAGTTATTGACCTCTTCAGCTCCCCAGATGTGGTCAAACAGATCACGTCTATCACCATCGAACCCGGTGTTGAGGTGGAGGTCACCATTGCAGACTCATAAATATGCTTCACTTCTGCTTTTTGCCCTATCTTTTTTTAGTAGTTGATTTGAAGACTTTTATCTGTTGTGGCTGGTGTAGGAACGATCATAAGCATTTGTAGGGCTTCTGTAGTTTGTATTTTTCCTTATACGAGTGGTAAGTGAGGTTTTCAATTCTGTTCTGTGGCTCCAGGTTTTGTTTCCTTTTTGTAACCCAAAGATTATGTTTTGGATGTTTTTATTTGATGCATAATTTGACGTCAAAGATTATGAAACGAGCTTGGCTTTATATTTCATGGAGATAGACGTGAACAAGCTCCTTGCATTATCTATATCGAGAACTGCTTGCCATCCCTTGCTGTTAACTTCCTAGGCCTTATAGCTGTCTTTCATCTCAGCTGTTGGTCTGGCCAATTTCTAGTTTTAGTTTGATAATTCAGAGCATGCTACCATCCTCTTCAGTCTTCAGATCATGTTTTGCATGCTTTCATTGGGAAATTTGTTGTGGTTTACTTTGATGATATTTTAGTATATAGCAAAATTTTGGATGATCATGTTAACCATTTGCATGCTGTTTTTAATGTTTTAAAGGAGCATAAATTGTATGCTAATCTTAAGAAATGTGCACTTTGCATGGAATCCATTGTTTTTCTTAGTTTTGTTATGAGTTTGCGTGGAATAAGTGTAGATAAAGATAAGGTTAAAGCAATCAGGGACTGGCCAACATCTGGGAATGCGAATGAGGTGAGGAGTTTTCATGGTTTATCAAGCTTTTATAGAAGGTTTGGGAAAGACTTTAGTTCTATTGCAGCACTTTTGAATGAACTTGTTAAAAAGAATGTTGTGTTTAAATGGGGTGATGTGTATAAGAAAGTCTTTAATAAGTTGAAAATAATTTGATTAATGCACCTTTGTTATGTTTGGCTAATTTTGATAAAGTTTCTGAGGTTTATGTGATATATCTGGAATTGGAACAGGAGCTATTGTGATGCAGGATTCCAAATCGATTGCTTATTTTAGTAAAAAGCTTAGTAGGGCGGCATTAAAATATCTCACTTGTGACAAAGAGCTATATGTATTAGTGAGAACTCTACGAACATGACACCATTATTTATGGCCAAAGGAATTCATAATCCATTCTGATCATGAGAGCTTGAAGTATTTGAAATCCCAAGGTAAGTTTAATAAGAGGCATGCCAAATGGTCAGAGTTTGTTGAGACGTTTCCTTATGTGATTAAGTGCAAAAAGTGGAAAGAAAAACACTGTTGTTGATGCATTGTCTAGAAGGTATGTATTGCTTATTTCGTTGCAAACTAAATTACTTGGTTTTGAATTTATTAAAGATTTGTATATTCATGATGTTGATTCAGCAAGTATGGAATGCATGTTCTAAGTGTGCCTATAGTGAGTATTATAGTCATGATGGATTCTTGTTTAAAAAAGATAAATTATGTCTGCCTATAATGTTCTTTGCGCGAAATACTGGCTAGAGAGAATTATGAAGGCCGTCTGATGGGGCATTATGGTGTGCAAAAGGCTTTAAGTATATTGCATAAACATTTTTCTTGGGCTAACATGAAACATAATATGCAATTTATTTGTGATAAGTGTATAATGTGTAAACAAACAAAATTTAAAGTAAAGTCATATGCTTTATATACACATTCACCGGTGCCTAATCAAATGGATAGATATCTATGGATTTTGTATTGGGGTTGTCTAGGTCTCGAAGTGGTAAAGATAGCATATTTGTTGTTGTTGACAAGTTTAGTAAGATGGTGTATTTTATTGCATGTTCAAAACCTAATGATGCAAAACATGTTGATCTATTCTTTAAAGAAATAGTACGTTTGCATGGATTGCCTAGAACAATATTAAGTGATAGGGATGTTAAGGTCTTAAATTATTTTTGGCGTACCTTGTGGAATAAGCTAAGAATGGGACTCTTTTTTTCTCTTATTGCACATCCTCAAATGGATGGACAAACCAAAGTAGTTAATAGGACACATACGATTTTGTTATGTGCTACCATTCAAAAGATCTTAAAACAATGGGAGAGGTGCTTGTCGTATATTAAGGTTTGCATACAATAGGATATAAAAATATTAATAGCAGTGAGATGAATTTAATTCATAGTTCGTTTGGTTGGCATGAATAGCCAACCTGATTTGAGTCTAATCCAGTGATGAACAGTAATTTGATAATTTGGTTCAAGGAATTGTTATTCCTCGAAATAGGTTATTGCAGGCAAACCCGGAATGTGACTTAAAAAGCCATTTTATTCTTTTCTTTAAATGGCTATTCAGTGGCATAAGGCATCGCCACCCCAAAAAAAAAATCTCTATAATACCTTTTCAACCAACAACCATCAAAGGAAAAGAAACATAGTCACAACAATATATCAACAAAAAAGATCATTAATAACCGAATCAATTGAGAAATCTAAAAAATGAGAGCTCAAAATTAGGGAAAGAGAAAGAAGAGGATAAGAAAGAACATATAAAGAAGCAGTAGCCTTTAAACTGACGGCTGGCGACGAAAATGGAGTGAAGTTTTTGAATTATTTTTGTAGATCTACACTTTCACAGTGATTTTTAAAAAAAGCTAAGTAGAAAAATGGAAAAAAAAAAAAAAAAAAAAAAAAGAGACTAAGAGGAAGAATTGGATGAAATTTGGAGACTTTCCAAGTAAAAGACCACAGGGGTTGGCGATGGGCAGTAGCGGTTGATGGTGGGCAGGTTGGTTTTTGGGTATTGGGTTTAAGTGTGAGGAGACTGAAGTTGAATGTTCTTAGAGTGCTCACTAGGGGGAAAAAAAAGGTGGCTGTGATCTACACATTATTTTGTTTTACAATTTCGAAAAATCATAGAAAAAATAATTTATTTGAGTTGAAAATAAAAGATGAGCTCGGTTGAGTATTAACTGAGCTGGTCTGTGGAAAGTAGAGAGCTCTGATCGTGTGCCGTTGAAGAATGAGTCGACGACTCACACGCAATGGTTTCATAAGAGCAAACAATTCTCCCAATCTAAATCAAGCAAGTTTTACATGAAAAAGGTTTGTCTGAACATGTACTATTCGATACAGGTAGGAGTAACAGTCCTTCTATATCGTATTAACAATTAAAATATGGTTGAAAGAAAAAAAAATTTATTTTACAGGGCTTCTTCTTAAGGGAGGTCTTGCAAAAAAATAACTTGATACCAAGATGATAAAAAGCTTAACCCCTCTTATGAAATACAACTCTAATTAAAATACATACATTTATCTCATGCACTTTGAGGATAACGAGAAAAGATATGTTTTATATCTCAAAGAGGCTATAATTAGAGATACTATTATTTTTAATACAAAAGTTCTTATAAAATGAAATTTTTTTTAATTTTGAATGCGATTTAAACTATTTATTTACTTCTAAAAAAGGAGAGCTTTTAAGACAGGGAATTAAGATGAAAATGAAAAAAAATGGCGTTTACATATTTTGACAAAAAGAAAAGATTCAATAAATTATTTAATATTTAAATTCTATTATTAATTATATTTAATATATAAAAATATTTTGGGTTGGGGCTTTGGGGTTTGAAAAGAGAGAGAAATGTGAGAGAAGAAGAAGAAATTGGAGAGAGAGAAGAAGAAAAGTGGAAATGAAAAACGGAAGTTTATATATAAACGAAATTTAAAAAATTTTATTTTTATATTATATATTATAATAATATTTTATATGTAAATACAATTTTTTTGTATTTAAATATTTTATATAAAATATATTTATGTATTAATAATATTTCTTAATATAATTCTAATTAACATTTTTTAGAATAATATATTAAAATATTTTTAAATATTTTAATTAATTTATTTTTTAATTTATTATATTAATAATTAATTTAAAATAATATTAATATTTAATAATATAAACAAAATATTATTTCTTCAACTTAAGGGTAATAATGTTATTTTACACTTATTCTTTGTGTATTTCTTATCATTATTTTGCTCAACCAAACAATGTAATATTGTCATTTATCTATTCCATTCAATCAACAAAGTTACATAATAGCTATTCCTCACTTATTTTATTTTTACGGAATAGCTATTCCATTTTTGCTCTATTCTATTCTAAGGAACTAAACGCACTGTTTGTGAAAAGAGAAAGTGACCGATATAAACATTCAATTAAATTTGTATATAATAAAATTTATAATATATTTGAGAAATTAATAAATAATTTTAAAGTATTAAAATTAAAATAAATAAAATAAAATTATATTTACGCATTTAAAAGTAAAAAATAATATTACATGAATATATAAATAATTTATCGAAAATAATAATTATATAAATGATTTGTTAAATAATTATAAGCATATTTTAAATACTTTAAAAATAAACAAAAAAATAATAAATATAATTTAGAGAAAGATAAAAGAAAATATGGTAAAAAAAAAAACTTTGATGTTTAGTTCTAACGCTTCGGAGTCATTTCAGGAAAATAAAATGATCCAAAGAGAAAATTTGAATGACATAAATACTAAGCAATGTTTGAAAAAAAATTAGATAAAATGTAAAACCGATGATCACAGGTTCAATTGAAATAAAGTTAAATATTAAATACATGATTTTAATATTAAATAAATATAAAATATGATAAATATTTAATAAAAATATAAATCTCATTATATTTGATGAAATGATATTATATTTATTATAAATCTCATTATTAAAAAAACTTTAAAATCATTTCTTCAATTTAATTTAATTTTTTATTATCTCATAAATTAATCAAATTTAAAATACATATCAAATCGATTAAAATTTTAATTTTAATTAAATCGACTCAAATCATTGTTCCGTTTGTTGAACGTCGCCGCTGGGTGGGTGATATTAGCTGGTGTGCATGTAATTTTCACGAGCAGGATGATGGTTGATAATTGATGATGACGCACGTCTCCCTTCAAATTCTTCATTCCTTCTTTTTCAACATGGGTTGATTTTACCGGACCTTTCTGATGTAAAAGCTTGGTGCAACATTCCAGAAAATGTAGGCACACCATGGGTTTGGGTCCCACTCATCAATTAACAAAGAGAAATTAAAAAAAAAAACATGGTGAAAAATACAATTTCTCCAAAATACATAAACAAAAATAATGTTTCTAATATAATGTCAAATGTTTTAATTTCAGTTTTTTGGTTTAAAAATCAATAAAATTTTAACTGAAAATTTTTAATAAAATTAAAGTAAGGGCAAGCTTTATTATTAAACACAATGTAGTGTTAAATTTGGCTATATTAAAATATTAGCTTAAACAGGAAAAATATTAACCAGTACAAGTGAAAAGAATTTTGCATTGAGAAACTCTCTGTGCTTGCCCATATGGTTTCGAGAAACCCTTTGCAGCTGTCTAAGTTTAACTTCTAATCTAATATTGCACTGAGATCAAATGCTTTTTGTTTTAACATACACACCAGCTCAGTCAAATTCTTGGGATTTTTTCCTATCACATTTTTGTGTATGTTGCCTTTCTGTTAAAAGACCAACTAAAAAAATCTAGAATTTGCTTGTTTTTGACTCTGTTTTATCGAGCTATGTATCTTCTTTTGTAGAGCAGGTATAGCATATTTGCATGCGTAGAAAGTAAACAGACCCGCCCTCGTTCACCAAAATATTTCAGCTCAAAAAGTGCTCATCGATCAGCAATTCAATCCACTACTTTCAGATTCTGGCTTGCACAACCTACTTACCAATGACATTGTCTTTGCAGCACTCAAGGGCAGTGCTGCTATGGGTTACCTGGCTCCTGAATAAATAAGAACAGGCCGTTTTACTGAGAAGAGTGATGTTTATGCATTCGGAGTTCTTGTTTTCCAAGTCCTTTCCGGGAAGCGAAAAGTCACTGGCTTGGTACGACTTGGAGCTGAATCTAGCAGATTCCAAGATTTTATTGACCCAAATCCCCATGGTAGGTTCCTTGAATATGAAGCAGCTAAACTCGCTAGAATTGCTTGGCATTGCACTCATGACTCTCCTATAGAAAGACCATCCATGAAAGCAGTCGTTCAAGAACTTGATAATTTTATTAGCTGTTTCTAAGTTCATGGTGATGATAAGCTGGAGATGATTTGTCACCAACAATTCGTTTGGGATGAAAGCAGCATATGCTTATACTGTGCCATCTTGCTGAGGACTACATGTTGCTAAGTTTTGTGCATTATTATACCTAACCGGATTTCCAGGGGTTTTTCATGTGAAGTCAACCTCAGTCTTTGGAAGTTTTGTAAAGTATGGATTATCTTTCGTTAACAGAGCGGTTGTACCTTGTAAGTTGTAACCTTAAATTTTAACTCATCTCCAAGATTTTTCCTAGCTTTTTTTTATTCAACCATGTTTATTTTCAGCCGGTAGTGCGCTCTTAACATATGCTGTGCCTTAATTATGACTGGGAAATCTTAAATGGCCTCGGATTGTCTTAAGAATAGTCTTTGAAATTTTAAGCAAATCCCAAAATAGTTAGCCTGGGGTTGTTTTGCTCAAGTCTGGATGGGTAAGATATAATTGAATCATGAAATTTGTGATGCTTCTTGAGCATATCTGTGAGTTATACAAAACTTGAGGCTGCTGAGGTATGCTTCCTAATTCCCATGGTATACTGATATATTTAGGGTAAGAGAAAAGGTAATGAAAACTCCCGTTTGATTGACATGATCTAGGTCCTTCAATCCGTTATCTATAGGTAGTTATGGCTGATTTAGGCTTAATTTTACAATACTATTGCTCTCGAAAAAAATTTGACAAAAAAACCATTTAAAAATGTAGTGAAATGTGATGATTGCACCCAAAATCCGATTCTTACCACAATCCCGAACGGGTCTTAGTCGTTGGAACTTAGCACTTGAAGTGGTGTCGTCTTAGAGAGGGTAAATTATATCAAATAAACAAATTTATTTTTCCTGAATATGGGGAATGTCATGAAGCAGAATAAGGTCCCATAAACTGGACTTATCACTGTATTTTTCCTCCTTGCTTATTGGAATATTCCTAGTTTGCTATAGTTCTTCAAGCTCAAAGTGGGGTCCCGAAGAACCCGGTAAAAATAGTCATGGGCTGTACTTCGATCTATCTGGGAGCAAATTACCAAGAACAGAACATAAGAGAAAGATAACGGAATATAAGAAGGGCGGCTTGCACAAACCACTAAGGTTACAACTATTTGAACTCTGAAGCTTGTTTATCTAGTTTAATCCCATATCTCGGAATTGATTTTGTGACGTAATGTTTCCTACGAATTTACAACATTTGAATTTGAAACAAATTGCTCCACCAAAATTAACCACTAGTATTAATTAGTTTTCTCTTGCCCTCCTTGCAATTTATCGACTGGGGTGCGTCAGGTCGGCCTGCAGCTCCATAGGCTGTGAGCTAAATTCTCCGAAGTTTATAGGCTGTTGACTCGAGATTCAGGAGAATTATAAGAGTTACCAACTGTTGTAGTAGTATTTTATTTTTTTCTACGATCATATCTAGCCTGAATATAAGAAAAAGATGGTGGTTTATTTCATTATTTCCGAAGCAACCTGACAATTCCAGGCTCTACACCCGTCCCTATATTCTTCAGTTGGCTGTGATGTCCAAAATACGAGGGATATTAAAACATAATGAACTCTGCTAACATAGATGCATTATAATTATCGATCTATTTAGAGACACATTAAGGGTTAGTTCAGCTTGGCTGGACTTCTCTAAGCAGCCAAAGGAAGCATGAACATTGAAATTTAAGCTTTGATTCCTTTTCCTTGTTGAAACCTAACCCGAAACAGATGCTGTCCCCGGTGCATTTATCCACCTTTACAACCCAGTGACTTCTCGTTCCGAAAGCTTTTGTTGACTGTCATGGCTGACAGTGCTGCTGCTTGGCTATTTTAAGTTAAAAGTTTTTTATTGTTTAGGTGATTTCTTTTGTACAGTATTGGTTAAAAATTTGAGTGGAAGTAAAGAAATATGTCACTTGAAGTAATTGACATTTGATGAACCTTTTGAGCTATAATGCAATCAAATTGATGCAATGAAGATTTTTTTTTTGGGGGGGGGGGGGGGGGTTTGGGGGGAAGATTCCAGTGACCACCAGGCCTTTTCCTCTAGGCA